>VMTU01000267.1:0-18567 GCA_016759055.1 Paramecium bursaria
TTGCATGATAAAAAATTTATTAACAAAATTTTAAATTATGATTCAAGACTTGCCATTCTCACTCGGGGGTAAAATATTTTAAGTATTGAAAAAAAGACATCAGAAAACAGATTCCTTCCCACCTATTTGAGAAGAGTGAATCCAGATTTTTGGTCTCGGTGTTTTAATCAGTATCCATGACTTTACTACTCGGGTACTTGGCCCATTTATGTATCCCTCTGAGTTGGTATTTTGCACCTGTGTGGCTATTATATGGATTATTGAACGGCACAATTGCGTTTGGAATATGGATTTTGGGACACGAGTGTGGTCATGGATCATTCAGTGACAACAAATTCTTAAATGATGTTCTTGGATTTATTTTACATGAGAGCATCTTAGTGCCTTATTTCTCATGGTAACACAGCCATGCAATTCATCATGCTAAAACCAACCATCTAACTGAGGGAGAATCTCACGTTCCTGTCACCAGCGATTCAAAGAACGGAATATTATACGAAAAGTTTAAGGCAATTGTTGGACCTGAGTCATTTGCCTTTGTTTAAATTTTCACCTTCGCCCTGGTAGGATTCCCAAGTTACCTCACAATGGGTTTGAGTGGTGGACCAGCAAGAGGATATACAAGTCACTTCATTGTTCCTAATAAGTTATTCCCTTCAAATAAAGTTATGAAGGTTCATATCAGCAGCATTGGATTATTATTTGTTTGTTACCTACTTTATTTGTGGAGCTAAAAAACATCTTTCGCTCATATGTTTGTTCTTTATTTGGTACCCTATTTGGTTACAAATGCTTGGTTAACATTTATTACATTTTTGTAACATACAGAACTTGATGTGCCTCATTATGATGAACATGCATGGACTTGGCTGAAAGGAGCTCTATGCACCATTGATAGAAACTTTCCCGCTTGGATTGATGTGCTTCATCATTATATTTCAACAACTCATGTCTTGCATCATATTTTTTCAGACCTACCCCATTATCATGCAAAAGTATAAAAATACAATATCATATAGGAAGCCAATATTTATTTAAAGCAAGTTCTTGGAATTCACTATAGAAGCGATTCGAAGAATGTAGTTGACTCACTCTTAAGAATAAGTTAATTTACTTGTGTAGAACATAAAGGAAATGGTGTGTGGAAATATTTAGAATGAAATATTTAATTATATTTAAAAAATTGTTTAATTTCACTCTAAAAGGTCTTTCATGATATGCATCTTGAGGAAACTATATTATGAATAAATTACCATAAATTATATTTATTTTTCCTTTAATTTTATCTTCTTTAACGAATCACTATTTTTGTCCTCAAATGTATTAATTTGAGTTTCTATTTAAGTTATCTTTTTATCAATATCATTTGCTTCATCAAATGTGACAATTTGTTTTGATAGATCCTCATAACTTTATTTATTTTTCTTTATAGCTTCTTCTACATTATAAACTTGTTTTAAACGTTCGATTTCCTTTTGACTTACTTATGACCTTTGTACTTTTAGATTTTATAATTATCAATACATATTGACTATTTTAAGTCTTAGTTTTACTATCCGTCGAATTTTTGGGCTTCCATTTGTCTTACTGCCTTAGCTATTTAAAATTCATATAGATTTAATTCTTTGTAAAATTCTTATTTGTGTGTCTGTCTTATATAAAAACTCTCTAATACAATTTTTCTTCACTCAATTATTCAGAGGGTGAACATATTTCAATATACTTCTTCAATACTATTTTAAGTTGATTCTCTTTATAAATCAATTGATCTCTAATTATTTTGTCCACAAGGTCTGAGTCCATTTTCATTTAATATATAATAAAAATTTGAAATTGTAAAATTATGTTCTTTGCACTCAATTCGATTAAGAAGCCAAAGAAATAATTCAACCTACTACATTTGGAGACATCCGAGCATTATTTTCTAAGCCTGAAAGTATCCCTTCACATTAACTAAAAATATGATGAGTATGTAAATTTATAATTTCTTTTAAAGAGTTAGAGGAAAATTACATTTATGTTCTAGATCACTAGTATTTGAACCCAAAGTACTAAAATTACCCCTAATGAAAATGAAATACTCTAATAATCTATTTATGAAAATACTAAAAAACTTTGATCACAAATAAATACATTAGGTTTTATGCATCAAATGGGATTAGTAGATGCTCTAAGAGGATATCGATACATTAGATCTAAATTAAGTTTTATAATTTCAAAAAAGAGATACATCAACAACCTAGAATGAATTGGCTGAAAAATTGTATGTTTAGAATAAGAATTAAAAGAAGACTGTATAAATATCAAATGCACTCCCCATAAATGCATTTCTTATTAAAGTTGAAAAGCTGTTTATTATAAATAGAAATCCCATAAGCCCATATATTACAGAAACAGTATTAATTATTTTACTCTTAGAGCGACGATAATTTAGTCTTCAGCATATCAAGGTCTAATTCTAAGCAAAATCTGATTAGATTTCTCAAGCTTTATTAGGGATTGAATGAGTGTGAGGATGAATAATAATACTTAAATGTCATAGTGTAAGCAACTTTAAGTGAGGGGATTAGTGAATAAAAGTTACAATCATCATTGCTGGGAAATAAGATAGAGGTTATCTATAAAGCAAAATAGATTAAACCTGAGGGAACTATTTATGGGATATTCACCATATTTAGAGAGGAATACATATAATTTGTACCATTGGTTAATTCGCCTAAGGGGCATATAATACATTTTACGATGTCTGATATTAAATATTTCTTAAAATACAGATACATGTTCAGAAACTAGGGTATTGAAATATGGTTGCATAATAAATAAAGAAGTTTACTATTTGTATTTGATGACTAAATGCAGTAAGAATAGGTTTATAAATATATCTACAAAAAATCAAATAAGAATTCACTTTAAAATATGAATAAGGAAAAGGCATTAGAATATTGGATGAATGGATAGTTAACCAATTATGAATATTTAATTATTCTTAATACCCTTGCTAATAGGAGTTTTAATGATTTATCTGCATATCCCATATTTCCTTGGATCATTAGTGAATATGCCTCTGAAGAATTTGCAATACATTAACCTGCCTTCTTTAGGGATCTATCAAAACCAATAGGTGCATTAAATAAACATCGATTGCAAAAATACAAAGTAAAAATAATGTTTAATTAAGGCATTCTATTCAGAATAGCTGAAAGATAAAAACCCTGATGCAATACCTTATTTGTTTCCTACTCATTACTCTAGCCCTGGAACTGTAGTATTCTATTTGATAAGAAAAATACCAGAATTTGTAATCAAATTATAAAATGGTGTTTTTGGACCAACTGATAGGATATTTAGAGGTTTAGAGTCGACATGGTATACAACACTTAATTTACATGC
Organism: Paramecium bursaria; assembly: GCA_016759055.1. NCBI lineage: Eukaryota > Ciliophora > Oligohymenophorea > Peniculida > Parameciidae > Paramecium > Paramecium bursaria. Next base: position 3,391 of record VMTU01000267.1, read on the forward strand.
TGATTCAAAAGAAATGATCCCAGAGTTTTATAGTTAAGATTGTGACTTTCTTATAAATTGTGATAAATTAGAGCTAGGTGTTACATAAGAAGGGGAAATTATTGATGATGCTGTAATGCCAAAATGGGCAGATAATATAACTGATTTTGTTATCAAGATGAGAGTTGCTCTCGAATCTGAGTACATAACATGTAATATCAACAAATGGATAGATTTGATATTTGGAAACAAAAGTAGAGGTGAGGAAGCATTAGCTAATGATAATCTCTTTTACCCATACACATATAATGAGAATGTTAGTTGGGATAGATGTAGGACGAGCATTGAAAGATAAGCATTAGAGACATAGGTTTCTGAATTTGGTTAAGTTCCAGTATAATTATTTCAGTAAGCACATCCAGTAAGGAAATTAAAAATTCAAGCTTCTCTAAAATAAGAGGAAGAAAGGAAGGAGTTAATGAAATAGAATTAGATTCTGATCAATAAAAATCAAAAACTAACTCAGATGATGGAATCTGGTGATTAAAATATAATATTCTAATTACAGAATCAAATCTAATCACTATAATGGGAGAATGATAAACTTAAATTTAATTTAGAGACAATTAAATAGGAGATGTAAGTATCTGAGAAAATAGAAACGTTTACATACCATTATGATTAAGTATTTATTAATATACATTGTAGGAGGAATTAGATAAAAATGGGTTTGACTTCATGAATGATGATAGTATGGTGGACAAGTCATCCACACCAAGGAATAATAAATTAAATTTTTGAAAATATGATTGAAATTCATTAAGTCTCATTAAATTTATTAATTAGAGCCAATTTGCTTATGGGAGTGTTCTCTTTGGAGCGATTCGTCCCCTTAACATTTGGAGTTCTTTTTGGAGTTGAAACACGGGGAGGCTAAATAATTAATATAATTTCTTACAATTATTGTGTATGTTCTTCTTAATTTAGGGGTAATTTATTATTAAGGTTAGAATTCGTTTTGAGGTTATTTTTGAACTGTGCGTTCATTGTTTGCTCGATTAAACTAGGTAAAGTCCATATATCTCTCATGGTTTGTTATTTTTAGTTGCCCCTATTATTTTTTCAAATTAATTTGCTGTTCATAATATTGATTTAAACCAGGAATTCCAACCCATTCAAATGCAGGTTTATTATTGCTCAAGTGTATCTTTTTGATGAGACCTATAGACCTAAATACGTTGGCTATGTCGTAGAGGCGTCGAATCTTCGTTTTCACCTTTTCTGTGTTGTTCTTTTCCGCCAATTTTGAAGCTGCCTCCTCAAGTGTCCAAACTTTTGATCCATATAAAAACATCCTAATAATTCCGGCAGCCATTACTTCGAGAGATTTTTCTCTCTTCTGGCAGGCAAGGTCCATCGAGTCAACATTTTCTTAATACTATTGAATAAAAAAAAAATTTACCATTTCGACCGTCCTCATGATTTTTCTGAATCCCATCCACAGGTATTGATTTTTACATCTTCTCTTGATGACCTAGACGGACTCGAGGATATTTATGATGTCATAGAGGCGTCTTCTCTCAACTTTTAGTAGAAGAGTCATCTAATCAAGATGGACATCTTTTTCGTCGAATTAAATGAGATGATCGATAAATTTTTTACTCAGTTCTTCGAGACTCTTCTCCTTCCTGTTATATGACTCAAATTTAACAAATGATCTAAAGAAATAGGACTAGTTTTTACTTCTTGAGCGCGATTTTGAAAATTTTTTTTGACTTCTAAGCAAGTCGTTCTATTATCAATCCATCCATGTTTTGGATCTGGCTATGAATTTTGAATTACTCTAAAGACTCGCAATCCATTTAATTATTCCGCAATTATATATATTCAAATTCAAATCGAACTTTTTATTAGGGTTTTTATTCAGGAGAACTTTGTTTTAATCGAGGCATATAAATTAAGATACATTTTCTGTAAATTAAGTGTATTACGCTCGGAATTGAATGACTTCTTCAGAAGAATTTCTTTTCTCGAGATTAATTCCCTCCATTTTATAGAATTTAATTCCTTATTTGCCTCATTGACCCTACTCTCTGTCTCCGTCAAAGACTGTTTCAATTGTTATTGGGACCTGTTCCTCAATACTCCTAGCTTTACTGACTCATCCTCCTCCTTAACAGTGGAACGTCGATGAGACACGGATCCTCTTTCATTAAAAAGATATTAAATTTAAATACTTATTGATCCAGAACCTGATCTATTTATCTGAACAGTGCTTCCCCGCTTGTAATACCATTTCTTCTTTGCCTTCAGTTTATTTCGAAGGGCTTGTAAATAAAAGACCTCAGGATGACTGAAAATGATCTTCCTAAGCTTCTACATGGGGCTAAGCTTCTTTCCAGGTTTTTCAAAACTCAAAAGTGAAATATTGTCAGTAGGCTTGGTTTCTTCCTTTACCACCTCTTTAATTCGCAGCTTACTCAATAGTCTCAAATTCTCTTAATGCTGTGCCTTAGTGCCTATCTAAATAATAATTTCCTGATTATATTTTTCCTTTTATTTAGTTTATAATTTTTCATAATCCTTTTTATGTTTAAGCAATTTTTTATAAAATTAGTTTTCCTTCGTAATTATTCTATCTTTATGATTATCACCTTAACTAAAAATATAATAAATAATTACGTAACATCTGGAATCTAAAGTTTAGAATCGATAATGCTTCTCATGATTTTGTCAAGAAGTGGAATTTATGATTGATTGCTAGATAAATGTAAACTTAGCTTTCTTATTGAGTTTTCTGAGAGTTAAGTGTCATTCTTAGTTATATGTTAGGTGTGTGACTAATTGGTTAATTAGGAGAGTTGTTTCTTCTTATGATTGATGAATGCAAAACTTGACTATCTAGTTTCAATTGAACTGAGATCTTCTTGAAATTTAGCTACATCAATAAATGCGAGATCGCTTTAATTATTATTCGACTTGTATCCCGATTAAATGTGGAAAACTTTGGGGTATTAATCGGTTCTTTGTTTCTAGCTATAATAATATTAAAGTCCTTATTAATATTCTAGTTTATTTTTTTGTTGAGTGTCTTATTATAAAAGCTTATTTTCAATCCAGTTAAAGTAAAATTATCCCTCGCACAATTCAAGTATTTTCTCAGAAAATATGATCTCTTCTCTATATTTGAGGAAAGTTAATTAACTTATGCTCAAAATATAATTTATTAGCTCGTCATTTTATCGAAGAAAATTTGAACTGAACCATTTAAGATATTGAATAGTCTCAAAACATCTAGGAAAATTTAATCTATGTTGAAAGATGTATATGGTTTGGACCCAAAACCAAATCAAGCATTTTGAGAGAGTAATTTATTAATTCTTTACTGTAACTTTTTCTAATTATATATAATGAAAAATACATTTTTAATCAACAGTGCTTGAATCTATCTATCTTATCATAGTTTGAAGTATTAGTAAGGCGTTAGAGTTTTCTACTTCCTGAATGACTTAATATGCATCTTCCATGAACCCAAATTCATAACATGTAAGCATATAATTTGTACAATTATTAATGTAATTAATAATCCACTTCAATTTTACTTTAGTGCCATTTTCCATGATAATTCTAACTATTCTTAATGACTGCTTGGCATAATTGTAGCTATCAAGGTTTCTTTACTAATATGAGAACCACCTTAAGCCTTTTTAATAGAGATAGAAAAAGTTCTCTAACTCTTGCTCAACGTTTATTGTTTATATTGTCTAGAGTTAAAATTTCGGTCTTGAATTGAAATCTAATTATTGATCCGACATATAAGATTTAGTGAACTCTCCTAATAAATATGATAAACTGTTGTGATATCTTGCAGAGATTACATTGAGAGCCTTTAGCAGTGATTCTATTTCTTAGGATTGGAGGTTCTTTTCTATTTTATTTTTTCTTGACATATCTTTTAATTGAACTTTCTTTAGAATTTTGAGAAGACTATAGTTCATTTAATGATAGAGCCATATTCTATCATTTATGTGGATCTAGTTATAGTAGTCATATTGGTTGATGAATTTAGAGATCGCCTTGTATATTTTTTTGTATTGCCTCTATGTTAAAAATGTATAAATACATTTGATTGGTATGATTTCACATCAGAAATCATGGAATTGAGTCTATACAATGCCTTATTATGGTCTTATTTATTTAATATATCCATTAATAAAATAATGCAACCAAATAAAAAAGAAAAGGATTATACAGGGTATTATTTGTACAATTTCTAGATTCCCAGGAGATTGTAGTGAGAAGTAGCTTAAGGCCCTTGATGATTTTAGGAAAATTGCTTAGAGTAAAGGGTGCTAAAATCCTCCTTATGACGATGCTTATCTATTAAGATTTTTAAGAGCAAGAAAGTTCGAAGTGGAGAAGACGACAGCAATGTTCAATGATTTCCTTAAATGGAGACAAGAGAATGATGTTGATAATGTTAGCACATATATGTTTACTGAATTGGCTCAAGTAAGACAGTTCTATCCTCATGGTTATCATAAGACTGATAAATAAGTATTTATTTTTTTTTATATAAAGGGTCGACCAATATATATAGAGAGAATTGGATAGCTATAATTGAACAAATTATTTGAAATTACATCAGAGTAGAGACTCATTAAATATTATATTTAATCATATGAAACACTTTTAAAAAGAATTTTCCCAGCTTGCACATAAGCTAGAGGTTAGAGAGTTGATCAAACATTGACCATACTTGATTTAAAGGGAGGCTCAATGAAAATGGTTTCAAAGTAAGTGTATAATTTCATATAATTGGCATCAAAGATAGGTTAGGATAATTATCCAGAAATTTTAGGAAAGTAAATTATTCATTCTATATAAGAATGTTTATCATTAATGCTCCTATGTTATTTTCAGGAATATGGGCAATGATTAAAGTCTGGTTAGATGAGAAGACAAAAAATAAAATAACAATTCTAGGATCAAGCTACAAAGAAGAACTATTAAAATTTGTAATTCTATATAATTTATTCTTTATAGATAGACATTGATAATTTGCCTGACTTTTTGGGAGGTAACTCAAAGTGTGAAGGAACGGATCTTTTGTATAGAAATGTCGGACCTTGGAATCCTCATGGAAAGCAGCCATTATTCCCTGTTGAAATGCCAGCCTAGGAGGAGTAGGAAGATGATGAATAGGATGAATAAATGCAATTGGCATAATTGAAAAATGCCTTGGCGAATATGATTTAAAATCCTCAAGAAAAGGCTCCCCACAATCCAGAAAAACATGAACTTACTACACAAACAAACCATCAAGTAAGTGATACTCCATTAAATACGGAAGCGGTAATTAAAACAATTAATATGATAAGGAAGAAGATATTTAACAATAGCAAATACAACAGATGCAAGAATGATACAAATAAAATATAAAAAATTATTCAATGTAAATTATATGATATAGCTTACTATTGTAGTGATTTTAGCACCAATGACTCATAATCTTAAAGAGTCACCCTACCATCTCCATCACTATCAGTCATTTGTATCCAACTCCTCACATCATCTGGTGTGGGTTCGTATTTCATTCCCATCTGTCTGTATGTTTCTCTAATAATTTCATAAACCTCATCTTCTGTTATATATCCTGATCCATCAGCATCTAATTTCCTGAATAATCTTCGAGCAACTTCCAATCTTTCCTCTATGTACGAGGGTTGTCTAATGAGAAATTATAATTAGATACCTTAGAGATATTGGACTTGGTTTATAAGTATATGGTGTTCCTCCAAATTTACTCAAGCAATATTACTCAACTTCCTATAATGTTACTCTTGGTTGACCATTTTTGTTTATTGCTCTTAAAAATCCTCCAAGATCAGATTATTTGGGTGTTACAGCTTTATTAATCGATCTATATGTGTCTTAATACATTGATGTTGCATCAGCTAAATCAATATAACCTTTCCCAGTTGCTAAGTTTTGATAATTTTAATACGATCGTATTGATTCATGATTTTTCTAGCTAACATTTTACATCCATCTTGATCTAATATACCTCCGTGATTTATTGTTTGCATTTTTATTAACGAATTATTATAAAGAAAAAATATAAAGTTTTGATAATTTGAAGAAACTATTGGTTTATGATTAGAATTAAATATTTTAGTTCAATAAAATACTCTAAACATAGAAATTACATAAATTCTCATATTGCACTCCCATTATTTTATAAAATATACATGAATAAAAATAATATACAGATAAATTATTTACCTAATCCCCATGCTAATGTAGGATGGGAATATTATCCTGCTTCTCAAATTAAATAACTTGCTGAACAAGCACTGAAAAAAAAAGAGGAAACTCCACCAACAGTCAAAATAAAAACTTTTTAAATCAGAGCTTAATATAAGGATACCAAAAAACCTAAACATATTTTCTAAAAGAAAGATGTTAAATAGTTAGCAAAGAATAAAAGATAAGTACTGGAAAGTTGGATTCAAGAGGAAGATGATTTAAAAAAAGGAATCAAGAAACCGAGATATGCAATAAAACCTGCTCCCAAACGAGTAGAAACAGTCTAGAATGAGGAATGGCCTGATTTAGATGAAAAATAATAGGAATAAGAAGAACCATAATAGGACGAAGAGGAGGAGAATTAAGATTAGCAATCTTAATCATAATTGAAATCAGAAAAAATTGAATAATCACAATCATAATCAAATAATGATAAAGAAGAAGAGTAGAATAATTCAAATTAGAATCCTAACGAAATTCAAGAGGAGTAGGATGAGGAATAGTAAAATGATAATTAAGAAGAGATTTAAAATGAAGAAGAAGAATGTGTTTCATAAAATGAGGAACAAGATCAATTGGAGTAGAGTTAGAATACCCAAAATAAATCTAAGTCTTAAAAATCCAGTCAGGTTCAACAAAGTTAATCAAAATCTTAGTTATCATAATAGTCATAAATAAGGGATAGTAGAGTTTCTTAGTCGAATAAATCATTTGTTAATATGAAGTCTAAGACAGCAGATGTAAAAATTATTTTATAATTAGCAAATTCAAGAATTATTGGAAGATTTAGATTGAATTTTTATTAAAATTATGTTCCATATATCATAGGAAATATGGAAGTACATTCTTGGGTGGTTAACTTGCACCAGATTCTGGAACTTCTTTAAACATAATAAATTCCCTATCATGTTATTCATTTATGCTCAGAATTGATGCTAAATTTCCACATCTGTAACAATAGTTCGGGGCAGACCATACAGTCACGAGTTTTTCCTATATTATTATCTAAATATTACATCAAACCAATACTAGTAACCATCTTAGACTAATTAATGGGCTCTTGCAATTAAGTCTAAACCATTAATATAGTTGAAGTCATTTGTAACTCTTTTACCAAAAATCCATCCTGCACCTCTTGTATTTATAGCCCATGTGTCTACTTCATCTGGATCAGACCACATAAGGTCACAAAATGGACCTTCGTGAGGTATTTCTGTTTTTCTGTCAATTGTTCTAATTTAGTCAATTGTCTTCAATTCTGGTGACAAACCACCATGAACACACAATACTCGGCCATCTACAACCGCTCCCAATGGAAGATAGTCAAAAACATCGGTGAAATATCTCCAAGGATTTGAATTACCATATTTTCTTACGATTTCATCATAAAAACCATAAACTTAGGTGATTTATCTAGATTCATGATTTCCTCTCAATAGAGTGATATTTTCTGGATATTTGATCTTAAGGCATAATAAATATTCGAATGTCTCCACTGAATTATATCTATTTAAATTATTTTAAATTATTATTACCCTCTATCAACAAAATCTCCAATGAATATATAACTAGATGTTGGTATTTGTCCTCCTTTATTAAATAATTCTAGAAGATCAAAATATTGGCCATGAATGTCACCACATATTATAACAGGAGCCTTAACTTAGTGAACGTTTGATTCCTCTATGAAAATTTCCTTGGCATGCTCACAAATTAGTCTCAAATCTCTTTCAGATAAGCATTTGGCTTTTCGCAAAGTCTCTAAATGTTAGTCGATATCCATTTTTAATTTATTTTATATAAAATACACTTAATAGTAAATTTATATTTGATTCAAATTATGCTCATGAGAAATATTTATTTTAATCAGTTTAAAATATTATGTTCATTAATCAATTCATTGAGTGTCCCAAATTATAAAAAATATATTTTTTTTAGTCTTGAGTGCTTATTTATAAACAACATCAATCACTATTTCATTATGTGAACTAACGAACAAAATAATAAATCTTCTTATAATTGATTTTTATGTCGATTTCCGAATAATACAAATATTGAAAAAATCAAATTAAAAAAATTATTAAAATTTTTAATGGCCTAATAGTTCGCAGACTAGTAGCAATATGGTACCATCATTCCATAATTATAGAATATTACCAACAATTCTTTGATAATCCTTATTTCCAGACTGCTGAACCCCATAAAGATGTTGGACCTCATCCAGGAATCACTCATGAGGAATTTAACCACTATGATATCAATCAACAGAGAGACTTCTTAAAATTTCTTCGAGAAATAGCATTCTACTATCATAGGTCACTTCCTACCTACTAGAAAAGCATGGAGGAATTCCTAAATAAAAATCTATCATACAACATGACATAAGAGGAACATTAGTTAATGGACTAATACCTATATGTCATAAAGGAATAAAAGGAATATGAAGCAAGACTCAAACTCCTTGAACTTGAGACTGAGCAAGTCAAACCTGAGTAGAAGGAAGTTTAGGAAATAAAAGTTGAGCCCAAAGTTGAACCCAAAGTAGAAGAGCCAATTGAATAAAAATAAGAAGTTCCAAAAGCTGAGGGATAAACTGCACCAAAGAAAAAATTAAGGCTTGCAAAACCATTTGAAGCCCCTAAACCCCCTTAAGCACCCGAATACCCTAAAGCTCCAACATTTTTAGATTTATAGAAATTTCAGGCACTCTATTATCATTATTTACATTTGTTTTAACCTTAAACAGAAGAAGAGTATATTAAGTTTCCTACCCCTTAAGAGCAGAAAGCTAAATAAGATAAAGAGGAGGAGAAGAAAAAAAGAAAATAGGATGAGATTAAGAGGGCAGAAGAAAAGAGAAAATAAGCAATTGAAAATGCTAAAAAACCCAAATAAACTGAGGTTAATGAAAAGAAAGTTGATATTGATAATCTAGAAATAGATCTATCGGTATTTATCGATCCTGATGAAACAAGATAGCCAATTAATCTTGTGTTCATAGGGCATGTTGATGCTGGTAAATCAACACTATGTGGAAGAATATTATTGGAACTTGGAGAGGTTAGTGAGACTGATATTAAGAAGTTTGAATAGGAAGCTAATCAGAATAATAGAGAGTCTTGGTGGTTGGCTTATGTTATGGATTAAAATGAAGACGAGAGAGCTAAGGGAAAAACAGTAGAGTGTGGAAAAGCACAATTTTTAACCAAAACCAAAAGGTTCAGTTTGGCTGATGCTCCAGGACATAAAAGTTATGTTCAAAATATGATCATGGGAGCATGCTAGGCAGATGTGGCTGGATTGATAATTTCTGCCAAATAAGGAGAATTTGAGTCAGGCTTTGAGAAAGGTGGGTAGACTTAAGAACATGCTTTATTGGCTAAGAGTTTAGGTGTTTCAATATTGATAGTGATTGTTACCAAGATGGATTTAATAGATTGGAATTAAGACCGATTCAAGTTGATTACAGATTAAGTTGTTGATTTTGCTTAAAAGTAATGCAATTTCTAGAACATTCAAATCATTCCTATTGATGCGTTATCAGGAAACAACATATCCAAGCCTCCTGATCCAGCTAAATGCAAATGGTATACTGGTCCATGTTTGCTTGATTTATTGGATAATATTCCTCTACCAAAGTCGAATGATGAAGGACCAATTAGAATTCCTATATTAGATAAGTTCAAGGATCTTGGATCAACTTACATTTATGGAAAATTGGAATCTGGAAAGATTGTAGATGGTTTGGATGTGACGATATATCCTAAGAAACTCTCATTCCAAATAGCTGGAATTTACAATCATAAAGATTAGAGATTGAAGTATGCAAAGGCTGGAGAAAACATTAAGATTAAGGTTAAGAATATTGATGATGAGGAAATCAAGAGAGGTTAGATGGTGTGCAATTTGCAGTCGAATCCTTGTTAGATAACTACTGAGTTTTAGGCTAAATTGAAACTAATTGAATTGCCTGAGAATTAGAGAATCATATCAACTGGGTATTAATGTATTATGCATTTGCATTCGATTGTTGAGGAAATCGATCTTATAGTGGAAGCTTCATGGGATCCTGAATCAAAAACCTATATCAAACAAAATTTCTTGAAATCAATGAGTGAGGGTATTGTTAGGATTACAACTAAGAATCCAATATGTTTGGAGAAGTGTGATGTAATCCCATAATTGGGAAGATTTGCATTGAGAGGAGAAGGAAGGAGCTTAGGATTTGGTGAAGTCACCAAGATCAAACCCTTCAAAGCTAATTGAGATAAATTTTTTACATTGAAATATACATGAAAAATAAATTAAATTAATGTAGAAATATCCCATTCAATATAAGGGAGCTTAATTGCATAAAAGAGATATCGACTCATTAGGACCAAATCAATGGTTAACAGCTGAGGCAATATATTATGGGATATTATCTGAAACTTAGAATAATCAAACAGTTTAAATTATTGATCCATCATTGGCTACATTCATATTGTTCAATAATGATTGGGATGACTTGATTGATATTAAAAGGGAATTAAGTGGATAATATATATTGACTGCAATAAACGATGCTTAGAAAGGATAAACAGGATCTCATTGGGGAGTATTATTGTATTCGGATGAATAAACTATTCTCTTTGATAATACAAATAATAAATAGCTTATTAATAATGGAAATAACATAGCAACGAAAATTAATCAAATAAGGTCTGATGACTAAAAGAGGAGTGTCAAGGTAAATATTAATGGAGACTTTGAACACCAAAATAACACTTATGATTGTGGAGTATATGCTATACAAATCATAAAACTAGTATCAGAATAGTTGTAAACTTAAGAAAAAATCAACTTAAGCTCAATAGATTAGAAAACAATTGATAATTTAAGAACAAAATTATATAAATAATTACTTTAATGATTAATGAAAGTGATTAAATTAATACTATCATCCATCGCCTTCAAGATCAAGCTGGGGACCATTCAAGCATCAATCTTAAGACATCTAATAAGTAAATTAAAAAGCCAAACTTAATATAATTAAAAACTGTAATCCAAGTATTTCAATACTCAATATACTTAATGGTTGTCATTTACATCATATGGATTAAACTGATATATCTAATACCTTAAGAATGCTTCATAATATTTGATAATAAAATCTGCGATCTATCCCTTACTTTATTGTATGTAATTTTAGATGGAGGAATAATATTAAATATCTACGACATATTAAAGAGCAGGAAAAATAAGGAGTAAGGAGAATTATTTTACAGTTATTTCTGGAATAAATCGATTTCTCAATAAAATTATAGATATTACTTTAGCCTTTAAGTTTAATTATTGGTGTATAGCCTGGTTCATATATTTGTAACACAAATAATCCTATTAATTGATTTAGAATTGTATTTCAAAATGCTTTACAAATATATTTATCCTCATTTAATTCTATTCAACTGTCTTTAGATAATTGTTGGAATATTTATCTTTGAATTACTAGCTATAGCAAATGGAAAGTATTCATCTAGGTCAATAAGGCATAGTTTATAAATTAGGATTATAAAGTTGACAAGAGATTTTTTGAGAAGAGAATATAGCGAGGAAACTAAAACCATTTTAGACAGTTTCAAATACAATTACAAATTATATATGAATAATGAGGGTATTAGACTATATTGATTATTTCATATTTAATTTTCTTCAAAAAATTATCTAAGTCTTGATAGTAGATCTTCCTTAACTTTATTAGGAATAGTTGCTTATCCCCTTACATATAACATATCTGTAAGCTCTTCTATTGTAATTTTCTCTAATCCTTTTTATCTGATTTATTCTTTCATGATTATTATTATTACCTTTGCAATAATCTTTTAGTTCATCTCTCCATCTGCACTCAATCAATTTTTATCTTAAATATTCTTCCAATCTTAGAATATTAATATAATAACCTTGCATCTTCTCCTGTCTCCTTCAACTTCATTGCTAACATAGATGTTCTTTAATTTATGAAATCCTAGGCTCCTCTGGGTTGATTCATTTTTATAATTCAATTAAAATAACAAATAAAAAAATGAATTATCATTGAATTTCTTCTTATTACTTTTCCTCTTATTGGTGTTAATCCACTTAATCGTCTTCGGAAAAATAAAATCTAAAGTTCTTTTGTTATCTTCTTTCATAATCTGATTCTCGTGATTTATCAGAAATGACATCCCTGCAATAGTTGCTTTCATCATCTTCTGATAAATCTTCACTATCATCATCAGAACTTACATGTTTCTTAGCTTTAGGGTTTGTCTATTTCTTAGGATTTTTTAATTCCTATTATTTTTATTCATTTTTAATTGGTTATTTTTTTTATTCTTTATTAAAAAATTATAAATACATGGTTATTCTTCATCTGAACTCGCAGAAGACTCATCTTCACTATTTTCATCATCATCTTTCCATAAATTTTCATCTTCTTCGTCAACAAATCCTTTTTTATACTGCACTTAAACTTAAGCCTCTGTTTCTACATCAACAAAACATTTTTATTTCTTGCTCCATCTAATAAGTTCTATGGTTAATTTTAATAAGACATACTTTTATCTAAGTTTCTGAGTATTGTTCTTTTCGATCTCTCCCTCATTCCTTGTAAAGCCTCATCCATGTCGATATCCTCTCCAGATGAGGAATCATTATTGGCTTCTCGAGGCTCAAAACACTTAGCACATGCTAATATTTCATCACTACATTTATCGCATAATTTTCTGTAGGCTTTGAATATGACTTTCTATTCGCAGTTCATGCATTTCGATAAATCATGGGAAACCTTGTATTTACCATATTGGATTTTCCATTCAATTTATTCGAGACATTGAGGGCATAATCTATCTCTGGGTGCTCTGTCTGCCATTTAGTTGTATTTTTCATTGAAGGTTACTTTGAATGCAATTTTATTTTAATATTTTTGAGCTTTCTTTTTCATATTTTAAAATATAATATAAATATAAGGATGTCGAAGATAGATTTGCCTTAATTTGTAAAGGATTAATTGAAAAAATAGAGTATTAGTCCTGATGTTAAGCCAAGATTGATTCATAGAAGATTTACAAGTTCTCAATTAGAGAGTGTAACACCTATAAATTCAAATAAGAAATAAACAAAAAAACAATCAAGTAATCCTGTTTCATTATATGGAGTGCATGGTCTCTAGTAGTTATTGAAAACTAGTCCTTATTCAAAAGTCATGACTTAGAAATCTTATTCACAAATGATAGTTCCTTAATAAGATAGTTTTTCTTAATAGTATCTGAAGGATGCAAACACTCCACTGCCATAAACCTCATATCAGTAAAACTTCTTCAAAAGCAATTTGAAAGTATAACAATCATAAAATTCAACAATGTCAAGCAGTGTTAAACCAAGAATGAGAAGCGCTAATAAGGAAATTTTACAAAAAAAGAGCCTAGAGACAACTTAGGTGCTTTCTAATAGAGAAAAACAAACAATAACTGCACTGTAATAAATAATTTTAAGAACTAATTCTATACTCATTCACTATCAAGCTGAAATAAATAGGCATGTCTAAGAGAAAGACGAACTAATAAGATATATTCGATAGATGCAATAAAATTGAGTTTCTTTTTTATTTATATATATCTCTAACGTATTAAAAAAAAATTAAAAAATATGGATTAAAGTGATCTGATGTAAAAGTAGTTTAATAGCCAAATCAAAATGGTTCATGATTAGTATAATCAAATAATAGGGGAACTCAAAAATGATGTAAAAAAATTTAAATAGTTAGATTTCTTAAACTAAAATATATGTCACAGATTAGAATCGAAAAATTAAAGATTTATAATATGAGAATGAATAGTTATCAAAAGCTCTTACCAACAGCAAGAGCAATCAACAATTCAAATAATTCGAAAATTAAATTCAATAATTGGAATCATAACATAGATTAGAAAAGGAACAATGGATTAAAGAGCAATAAGATTAAATCAATAGGTTGAAATAGACATATGAGAAGAATAAATAATTATTAATTGATAAGATAGAAGCTTTGAAGGCAGACAAAGATTTGCTTCAAGAATAGTTGGATAATTAAGTTAAAATGTATAATAAATTATAAAATACATTATCAGAATGTAATTAAATTAGTAATATTAGAATAGAATTTTCATTTAAAGTAAGTTGATGAATTTAGAAGAGAGATCCATTAATAATTGAAATGTATAGACGAGTTGAAAGTATCATTTGACGAGTAATCAAAAGTGTATCTATCCTAACGAGATTCCTAGCCTTCTTCAAATAGACAATTATTGTATCTTATTTAATTATAATATAGAGAAGAGATTAATCATTATAAGAAAATTAATAAACAACAATAATAAGAGATATAACAACAGTGCAAATTATTTGAAGAGCTAAGACAGGAGTGTCGAAAATCAACTCCTGCAGAACGGTCAAAATCACCTCTGCAACAAAGATCTTTAAATGTCGAAAAGAAATATACATAGTTAATGGAATAAATAGTTAAAACTTAAAGCAAAGCTCCTATTATATAAAATGAGATTGCAAATGATATCTCTAGAATATCAAATAACTAATCTAATATGTAATAATCCTTTCAATTATAAGTCGTTTAAGTGCCATTAATAAACTGAATGATAGTTTAGAGGAATAAAATAAAAGTCTAATTTATAATCTATAAACTAAAAGATAAAATAGTAAGTCTGAATATGATAAACGAGAGGAAATATTGTCACCGTAGTAAAATAGTAAGAAAAAACTTTAGCCATCATAACTGAAGAAGCAGACTTCTTGTTCATCGAAATTAATAAAATAATACACATTTAATTTATGTGAGCTTAGAGAATAGGAACGAAAGTCACAAAAACTCGACTA
>VMTU01000065.1:0-12945 GCA_016759055.1 Paramecium bursaria
TTATAATAATATTCATTAATAAGAAATTTCATTTTATTTAATTAATTATTAGCAATATGAAAAAAGTCTTAGTCTTTAATATATATTCATTTTTCAATTATTTAATCATTCATTGCTAAATCATTATTGAAGAGTCGTTCTGAGGATTTCTGGTTTGTAGGAGATGATTCTGTTACATCGGGGCTACTCCTGATGTTAATGTGACTTGTCGTACCTAGAGGAATGAAAGGAGAGCTAGCACCAACTTACTACTATCCACTCTAATCCTAATTAAATGAGACTAATGATGGTTATCTCTATCTTGATAACTCCTATTCGTTCAAGTCTTTTCTGCAGTTCGGACAATTAGCTTATTTGTGGGTCCTATTAAATTAAATGAAAAAAAGAAAGAAAAGATAATTAAAATAAAATACCATCCTGATAAGCATTCGTCGTGAAATACATGCTAGCATGGAGTGATTCTAATTTTCTCATTTCTATCAAATCCCATAATGCATACTGAGCATTATTCGTTAGCATATTGTCTTGACAGATTTACAGCTGGAATGTATTTATCTAAAATCTTCTTTTCTAAAGCAGGTTTTTCATAAGTGAGAATTTTAGTCTATTTATGAATTTAATAGCATATTATTATTGATGCTATTATCCCAATAGATATGGAGATTCCTATGATTGCGTATACCCATTCAGGTAAACTTAATGAACCACCCATTGAGTTAACTATGGAAAAATCAACAGTCTTTATATCATTATTATTAAAGTTATAAACACCAAAAGCTACAATATAGTTTTATATATTATTCTCGTTTGTTAAATTTATCGATAATTTCTAATTGGGTTAGAGAATTTAAAATAATGTTTCAAATGATGGCAACTAAGTTATAGTTGGTTTATCCAGTGGCAGTACAGATAATCCAAATAATTAATCATCAGTGGAAATTTATAACTATTACTCACGATTATTGATTTTGATAAACCCAAAATACCATTGAGAGGGGTTAACCTCTAAAGTGTACTCTACTTGAACATCCAAAGATACTATTTGATTATTGCAAGTTTGTCCATAATATGGAAATATGCAATTTAAGGGTTGTGAGGCATTTTCTATAACTGAAATATTATACATCATAGTAATATTTTATTCTATAACATGAGTTACAGAGTAAACTGAAATATTTATTGTAATTTCTGACTAGTTCACCAGATAGACCTATTAACTTTATGCTCTAAGAAAAATGTTCGCTGAATCATTATAAATTTAATCCCCGATAACTGTCATTTAGGGTAGATATATTGATGATTTTGGGAACTAGATTACGTCCATCTATGTTTCATTTTAATGTAATATTTACTCTAACTAGATATGTTAAATTAGGGTTCAGGGTCTATTGTAACTATAAAGGGAGCTAGGTATAAGTTTGTTGAATGAGTTATGCTTTGCTTGACAGAAAAATTAAACAGAATAATAACATTTTTCTTATAATAATAATATGCTGGTTTCTCAAATAGGATTATACTTGTTTAATATATTAGGACTAAGCAGCTTATTAACATTTAAGGGAAGAATAAGATACACTCTTTTAGTCTTAGCATTCTTTGTTGAAGTGGCTTTGTTAGTATAAGCTAATGAGAAGAATTATTACTCCTAATATGATCTTAATAGAACTTTTGATAATAGTGAATTAAGGATAGCATACAAGCAAATACTTAAAAAGTATCACCCAGATAAAAACCCAAATGTTCAAACAGAAGAATTTAATAGAATCAGGGGAATTTATGATTATTTGAACAATGAGCAATATCGATTATGTATTATTATTTTATATGTTAGTTTATGATGCTTATGGTCCATTTAAGATACCCACTGGAAACATTGATACTCTATCTCCAATAAAAACCTAATCCTAATTAAGTAGAACTTTGATATATATGCTAATATTCCTAAGTGTTACCGTTCAAACTACTAAGAAGGAATTCAAATCAAAAAGAAAATACATTTTCATAATAGTTGTTGCAGCTTATTTATTAGATAATTATTTATATGAGAATCCAGAGGTGTTTCATAAATCACCATTTTTTATAACATTTCCTCTATTTGAAATAATCATCTTATTTAGATTACTATTATCAGTCGTAGTTTCAAATTAGATCATAGACATTAAACTAACAGAGTTGAAGAAAATAGATTCGATCAAATAACTCGACATGAAGTTATTAAAATAATTAGAGGCAGAACATTTAAAATTCATAGAAGACTAAAACTCAAGGAAATAGAGAATAATAAATGCAGCTGTTATCTTTGGAATGATTATTTTTGGAGTATTTTAATTTATATGATATATCAATAAAAAATTCCTTGGAAATAGTATTAATATTTATCGTACCATCTAGCTCTCCAATTATCAATCGATTAATTAATTAGGCTAATTATTTTTAATATTACTTCTAGCATATTACATTTATTTCAGCATCACTCTACTCATCGAGATAAAATCTTTCTTTTAACTAAATTACCGATCTATCACCTTTTGAAAAGCATGGCATAGTGGTACCATGCCCAGAATACCTGAAGTAGTTTATATTTTATAAACTTACATCATTGAAACTAGAATTAGTATACGATCTGCATGTCGTCTTAATGCCTGAAATCCCCTATAAAATAATTTTCTAAATTGGTCGAAGGTTTATGAATCTAATCCACCTAAAACTTCGATATGCTCAGTCAGCAGTTTGAAAGGAACGGTTTTCTCAAACTCTATTCCCTTTCCTGGGGCGTTTCCTAGGAAAAAACCAAAATCAATATGAACTAAGAAACCATCTCTCCTTAATAGGATATTCCCATTATGTCTATCCTTCAATTGCATAATATAGCAGGCTAAGGAATAGGCTACCAAGCTGTGTAGGAAATTTTCATGCTACGTCTAATTGAAGTTTTTACTAAGTATATAAAAAAAAGTTTATAGATTTATTAATAAAAAATTACGAAAAAAATTCTCTAAGTGAAATGCTATTTTCAAATAGATTTTTTTTAAGACTATCTATCGTTATGGCATCTTTGACCATTTCAATGAGACCACAACTAGGCCCCAAAGAAAGTACCTCGTATGTGACCAACCTTAAGGGGAGTTTTTCAATTATAAAAATTTGGTTGATGGTTTGCAAGATTTACATTGCAAATTGTTCCTATTTTAAATTATCTCCACTCTTGACAATAAGGTGGACAAGTCTCCATGATTTCAATTAGCCAAAGGGAGAGTCTCTTCTTATTCGCTCCGTTTAGTCTTTGAGGGTTTCTCCAAAGAATGATGCCGAGGAATGAACACTCTAACTATATTCATCTTAAAAATTGGGTATTGATTTGAATTCCGATGAATGTTCTGAATTTAATACTGTCTTACTCTAAAAAGATTTGAAATCAGAATCCTATTCATAAAATTTGCATGTCGGAGTCTCGGCCTTATATAGAGATTCCAAATCTCCATCCTCTTCGATCACTTGTAATGGCTATTGGATGTGAGAATTCTTCTATTCAAAGGCCTCCCTGTTAGTTATCGAGGGTTAACGTTTCATCTTTCCAAAAGACTCAGTGTTAGTTATCGTCTTGATGATAGATAGTTTCTTATCCACAGCTTCTGCAGACTCTACTTCAGCATCTGGCCTATACAATTCTATACAGATGTAGAAAGGACATCTCTCCTTTGTAGCAAATACTTTGAGTTCTGAAGTGACTATATTCAATACTACATAGTTTCTTGTGGATTGACTTACAAATGGCACATAGACTCCTGCAGGCAGTCTTTGATTGATCCTCGATATGTCTGCTTTGAGGGAGATAATCTATGGATTTGCAAGGTGAAGCCTTTTTGAATTAATTTAATTTAAAAGAAAATTTTACCTTTTTGATATGGTTATTAGATCATCCCAAAACAAGATAGTTGAATCCCATCCATTTGATTATCCCTAGCCTATAGGATCTGAATAAATAGAAGAGTATTGGTTATAAAAAATATCCTAGGGTCTTGCAATAATCCCTCTATCGTAATTTGAAGTGCCGTAATTAAATATTTGTGAAGTATTATTCCCCACTCTTCGTTACGATGCGGAAACAAGCAACATATTTCCATATCCATCCTACATAGTTTTGTTGAATTCATCTAAAAATTATATAACATTATTTAATTTCCTGCTCACTTTACCTATAATCTCACTTAAGGAATTAAGTTAAAAGTATACTAGATGTCCAAAGAAAAAGTCACTTTAACTTGCCTCATATAGAAAATCTATCAATTATTAGCTCTAGTTTCTAAAAACAAGGTAGTTGATCAATTATGGTATGTAATATTCTAAATCTTCCCTACATTCATTCATTAAAATGGGATTAAGTCTACACTTTTATAGAGCCTCATATATCTATTCGTTCTTATTCTGATATAATTGAATTATGGTTGATGTTGCATCTAATGAATATGATGTAACACTATCAAAATGAAAACTAGGGACCTTAGCTGACATACAACAATAACCATCATTGTCATTCGGCTGCATTTTTTTATATTTCTTAAAAAATATTTTAATTCTTCTTAAGAAATTATGTAAAAAGTTTTATAGTATATACCCAAAATCCGATTCACTCATGGAATGAGAGGAAGAAAAATCACAGTCAGAGAGGCATTAAACTTGGCTATGGATGAAGAATTAGCAAGAGATGATAAGGTGTTTTTAATAGGAGAAGAAGTGGGTGTTTATTAGGGAGCTTATAAAATATCTAAAGGATTATGGGAGAAATATGGAGATTCAAGAATTATTGATACTCCTATCACAGAAGCAGGATTCACAGGTATTGCAGTTGGTGCATCTATGTATGGATTAAAACCAATTGTAGAATTTATGACTTGGAATTTTGCATTACAAGCAATTGATCATATTGTCAATTCATCAGCAAAAATTAAATATATGTCAGCAGGAGATTTGAGTAACTCAATTGTATTTCGAGGGATTAATGGGTAATTATTATAAATAAATAAAGTGCTGCTGCATATGTAGGTGCTTAACACTCTTAATGCTTTGCATCTTGGTATTCATCAGTTCCTGGATTAGTTGTTATCTGTCCATATGATGCTGAAGATGCTAAAGGATTGTTGAAGGCTGCAATAAGAAACCCTAATCCTGTTGTATTCTTGGAGAATGAAATTATGTATAGTGAATCTTTTAATGTGTCTGACGAGGTCTTAGATCCAAATTTTGTTTTACCTATTGGATAAGCTAAGATCATGAGAGCTGGTAATCATGTGACTGTGGTTGCATTTTCCAAGATGGTTCACTACAGTTTACAAGCTGCAGAAGAATTATAAAAATAAGGAATCTCTGTTGAGGTTATAAATTTAAGAACACTAAGGCCATTAGATTCAAAGACAGTAATGGATAGTTTGAAGAAAACAAACAGGTTAGTGGTTGTGGAAGAGGGATGGCCATAAAGTGGGGTTGGAGCTGAAATATGTTAATTGATTATGGATACAGGGCATTATAAATATTTGGATGCTCCAGTTTAGAGAGTTACGGGTTTAGATATACCTACTCCATATGCATTCAATCTAGAACCATTAGCGTTTCCTAAAGTACCTTAAATCGTAACCGCAGTTAAGATTGTATTACAGGGAATTCATTGATTATGTTAAATTTTTAATATTTGGGTGAAGGAAATCTTCACAAAGTATATTCTTATATTGGTGATGACCCAAAGTTAAAAGGAAAAGCTCTAAGAGTTAAAAAAAAGAACCATCTGATGTCCAAACTATCTACGATGTTTATTAATCATTTTGGTAAATCAAGATGGACAACTTTAGATAAATATTTTCTTCCAAAGGAAAAATTCATTTATGAAGGGATTGAAGGCGAAATCATGGATAACCTTCAAGAGAACTCTGATATTACTATTGAGTTGAAACCAAAAACATATTTACCCATACTATCAGAAAAATAAAATTTATATGACGACGACTACACAAATATGAGATTTTTTAAAATTCAGCTTCAAAAGGTTGCTAAACGATTAGCTTAAAAAGGAAAATCAATTTTTAAATGTTCTAAGGAAGAAATTCAAAATTTGATATCAAAATATGATCCTCGAAAATTTTATTCAACAGAAAAATAAGATGTAAAAATAGTTTATTAATTAAGATATACTAAGCAATCATGCAGATTTAAGAGGTTCCGGAGAATAATTTTAGAATCTAAACAAAAATATAATTATAGACTAATGAAGTAATAATTTTAATTTTATAATAGATAGCAGAGTTAATTAGCTAATCAATAATTTAAGAGGATATCATTTAATAACTTTTAGTATTTTTTGAAACTTTGAAACAACTCGGGGTTGTAATAGAGAAAGCATTGAGATCAGTTAATTTGATCAAAGATATTACAGAACAATAATTAAGCAATCTACACTAGTTAGATGAAGAGAAAAAAACTGCTATATACATAATTAGTTAATTTATGTTTTTCCAAAGTTTATCAGATATTTCTATAATGATTAGATTCAGGTTGGAAGGCTAAGGAAAATTTGTTTAACTAAATGACCAAAAATACTTTTTTGATTATAACATAGTTGATTGTGATCTGAAGCCTATTGAAAAATTTGATGATTATTATGAAACAATTGAAGAGCTGGAATTATTATCATAGTATTATAAGAGTTTATGAATTTTATTTGAGTATAGAATTTAAACTATATAATATATTATTTTATTCATAAAGTCTTAATATTCGTGATAACTAATTTAATTTTGACTGTTTCACCAAAATTCTTAGGATATGATATCCACATTATTTTAAAAAAATATCAATAAATAGAAAATCATATTAATATCAGACTTGTTAAAGAAGACTTTGTATAAGTTTGCGTGATCGATCGGTTTTCACTTTCAAACTCAATAAATCTGATTACTTTTCCACTCGATCTATCAAGTATGAAACAAATTTTTTCTTGAACTTTCTCTATTTTTGAAATGTATCAAAATCTGTATTTATAACTTCCCCTTGAGGAGCTTTCTCAGTATTTAAATGTAATGCTGCTCTATCTACCATAAATTCCATCTGATCCATTTTATTTCTCAACAAATTGGTATCAGATCTAATTTAGTTCTCAGCATTATCACATTTTGTTAAAAGTTTATTCATATCTCTTGTAAATGAATTATCCTTAAAACTTCTAGTAGTGAATGCAAAACTAGATGCTGGTCTTGAATAACTTGATTGTGGGCTGACAATCTTACTTTTAGGGGAGGCATACATTTTCCTTTTTCTATAGAAAGATTCCTTATTGATTTGGTTTTATTTTTATGGAGATTCATGTGTTTGGAAGAAATTTTGAAACTATTGATCTTATGCTTCATTGACCCTCTTCATTGTTGTCATTTTGATTTTGTTCTTGAAGAAATCAGGATCAAATTAATCTATTCTAGTTTCTTTGAATATCTTGACGAGCTAATTGTTTTATCTTTTCTCATCATCGTGGAGTATTTGATGCATTTGATCTTATGTTATACGTTTCTAAACTATATTCTTCATGATTTCCTTCTCATCATTGACCTCTTATTTGAATTTTATGTTGTCGTTCTAAACATTAAGTATTTTACATGCATCCAATTCTTATTACTCACATATTTTAGAAAGAAAAAAATTAACTTATTCTTAATCATCTATTTCGATATTAGTCAAACCTCCAATCTTATTTGTTATCACTGTTTTTTTACCTTCATTTTATACTCGAACTTCATTTATTGTTGCCTTTAAGTTCTATCTCAAATATTATTTGTAATATTAGAGAAGTGTTGCTTCATCAATATTTTAATTCATGAGATGAGATAATTGCTATTAGGTATCTAATTTAGGCTTTCTACTTTTTTTAACTTTTGAAGTTGCCTCTGTTGTAATGCAAAACTATTCAACATAATGCTCATCCTTAAATTGCTCATGTATTAGCTTCAGAACCTTCTTGTCGACTTCTGAGGGCACTTCCCTTACGGGGGTTTTCCTCTTGAACTAAGGTTTTACATCAAGTTGTGCTTTACTGATTTCCTTATTATTTATGTTACCATTTCTCTATCTCAAATCTCCAAACTTCTTTTATAAATATAAAATGATATTTCTATCTCTGAATTCATTAAAGTTTGTAGTGGGCTCTCTGATTGGATATTATTGAATGGTCTTTTTGATTAAGAACCCTGTAAATCCTTCATTATTTGTCATAAAAACTAATGGTTTAATTATTTTAATTCTATATTCATATGGTATATTGACTACCTAAGAAAAATATATATATGATGAAGAGTAATCTCTCTAACAACAAATGAAAATTAAAGAAAACAAGAGGGTAGTTAGAGTAACGAAGATATAGAAAGAACAACTTCTAGAGTCATAAAAATTACCTAAGTTATGAGAGCTTTTAACTTCAAAAACTTAAGACCCTTTACATGTTTTCTCCTTTCATTATTTTGAATTATCATGATAACATCCCTTCGTTTATCAGATAAGAGGAATCACTATTTTATGATAATTTTTCATAAATAAATTACACTGAGTAGTTGAACAACATTTTGTTGTCGAAGTCTAATATTCATGATTCTTTAATTACCTTCAAATTGCTAAGAGTATTAGAAATTCAACTTTATCTATTAGTATTTCTTTGACTATTTTGAATTTGCCAAAAGAATTTTTTATTTATTTTGACAAATTCTTATTAACTTTAATAATAATATAATATTTATTCCGTTTGATTATCTATGTTATGAAATTTATATTTAAGCCTTTGTTAACTAAATATATATCAAATCTTATGTAAAATTTAGTTAAATTTAACATCACCACAATTATAGATATAATCCACCAATAAATGCTTATTTGTTGAATATTCTTGTAAATAGTTCATAATTATCATATTAATCAAATTTATGATTAAATATATTACGAATAATGATGAGATAAAACATGCAGCAAATAAGAACAAAGTTAAAATCCTAACTATTTGCTAAAAAGAGAATTAGGCAGTCTGTGGATTTGGAGGATTCAGAAATTTAGGAAAGAAGATGTCGTCGTAAATAATTTGAGGAAGTTTATGAATTATGTAATCAGATTGGTTAAGGCGCTCATGGGATAGTTTATATATGCAAAAAAATAAAAACCTAAAAAATATATGCAGTTAAATAAATTAGGACTGATGAGCCTGAGATCGTTAATACAATTATTAAGGCTCATAACATTCAAAGATCATTAAGGGATTTACCAAGTGTATGTACTGCATATGATCTATTTATTGATGAGAAATCATATAATCATTATGAGGTTATGGAATATTGTAGCTGGCCTACACTATAGTCTTTGAAAGGCTTATAATAGCAACAGATAATTTAAATCATTAAAAAGTTAGGAGAGGCTGTTGCTTAGATTCATAAAAGAGGAATAAGTCATAGAGACTTAAAACCTGAAAATATATTGGTTTAATTGGAACCAGAAGTTTAAATTAAATTGCTGGACTTTGGCGTAAGCAAAAGGTTTAAAGTTAGAAACAATTTAATTGATATGTGGACACGCACAGGGACCATATTTTATACAGCACCTGAAATTTATATGGGTGGAGGTTATGATGAAAAAGGTAAAACAATTTTTGTAAATATTTAGTTGACGTATGGGCAATAGGTGTTATTATGTATGAACTATTATGTGGTACACTGCCCTATTACTCGGACTATCTAACGGATACAATAGAGATGATTACATCAGACAAACCAATATATTAGAGATAAGAATTTAATTCCCTCTCCAAGATTTAAAAAGATCTCATTAACAGATTGCTCAAATAAAATCCTCATTAGAGATTAAATGCTGAAGGTATTCTTATTTCTTATTTCTTAAAATAATAGATATCTAAATGCATCTCTTATTTGAATGCGGAAGTAATTGTAGTTAAGATGACTTAAATTTGGAGAAAGACTTCTATCAAATCAGTAGAACATAAAGTGAGAGATCTGACATAAATGTGCATTTCAGGTAACTGACTGACAGTTCTGATTTAAATTCAGCCATATACTATAATTAATGAATAAAACCTTATAATACAACACTGTCTCAAAAATTGATTACTTATAATCCAAAAGCATACCCAATTCAGTGCCAATACCAAGACCCATCGTTGAACAGAATGCTAAATCAAGTGTCCAAGCAGTTTAACCTCCTATCGATGTTGTACCTAGTACCATTTTGCCAAAAGGAAGCCAAAAGAAAATTAGTCTAAAACCTTCCCTAGAATTACAATAGCAGAAGCAGTCAATTGTCTAACAGCCTTAGGATTAAAGAGAAATGCAGCTATACGCTTTATAGAATTAGAAGGGACTAGAAAAGGAAAATTAAGAATTGAGAACTTAGCTACTCTTCTAAACAAGAGAGATAATGAATGCACAAGGGCTTAAAGATGAGAATCAGGCTTTGAGATAACGATTGGCAGAACTAAAAGAAATTGCTGAGAAGGTTAAAAATTTAGAGTTAGAGAATACAAAATACAGATAAAAACTGGGCGAGATGAGCTCGGAGCTCAACATGCTTAAGGCATAAAATGGGGAAATGAGTAAGGTCTGCACTGAAATAGATTCATTGAGATCTGAAGTTGCTAAATATAAGGCATTGGAGATTTAACATAATTAATTATTAGCATAGAGTCTGCAACTCAAATCTGATTTGGATCAAACTACAAGATTGTTAGGAAAATAGTAGAATGTTTAAGATGAAAATAAAAGAATATCACAAGCATATGATAACATTAAGTAAGATAATAAAGTAATGATCAGCTAAATTGCTGATTTGAGGAAAAATAATGATGAGCTTATGCAGGATAATATAAAAATGAAGTAAATATTAATCATATGTATAGGAAGTTATTGGATGAGATTAATTATGACTATGTTGAATTACAGAAAAGTTATCAAAAGTTAACTATTGTAAATTAAAACTAATAGGTGGAAATA
This sequence comes from Paramecium bursaria, assembly GCA_016759055.1. NCBI lineage: Eukaryota > Ciliophora > Oligohymenophorea > Peniculida > Parameciidae > Paramecium > Paramecium bursaria. The sequence continues at coordinate 11,019 of VMTU01000065.1, forward strand.
TAAAAATAGCAAGAAGCCATATAATTGTTATAATTAGACAACTTCCATCTAAAATAAAAGAATGATAACTTATAGAAGCTGATATTTTAAAGTGAGAATAAGGATTAGTAAATTGGGGATGTTAAATATAAAATGGGAATGATGGAAGCAAATACGAAATAACTTTAATAAAATTATGATAATTGTTAAAAGAAACTTGATTAAGTACAAAGGGAATATGATCAACAGCTTTTAGAAAATAGAAATCTTAAAATGCAACTTGATAGTCAAATCAATAGCAATAGGCAGTTATAGGACTCAAATTACAAATTAAAAGACTTAGAATCCAAATATTAGGTTCTTTAAGAGGATTATCAACAACTTAATTAGTAATTTATCAATAAGAATTAAGAGTCTAAATAATATATGGGAGATGCTTAAAGATATTACTAATAACAAAAACAATTAGAATTACTTGATGGTCATAATAAGAAATTAGTGGAATAGATGTCTATGTTGGAAAGAGAGTTATCATTATTAAGAGGAACTAGAGTCTAATAAGACCATCAGTTGAAGTAGCTTGAGGATCTAAAATATGCTAATAATATGCAAAATCAATAAATTTAAATCTTGTAAACTGATTTACAGAGATGGAAAGACTATGCCCATAAAATGGAAATATACACTAATCAAACTAAGATAAATTAAACTCTAATTGATGATCCTTAAAGAAATACGTAATTTAATAAATGAAAATATTATTATTAATTTTATAATTTAAACATTAAACTATAGAAAAATGAACAACTATGAAGAAGAAGTAATTTATTCATCATAAAAGTACATTATTGGTTCATCCTAATGAAACAGTATAAGATCCTTCGATAATAAGGGTAATTAGGGATGATGGTGGGGTTGATGTTCGACCAAATAATGAGCAACTTTTAGAAAATGTTCCGATTGAAGCGCAAACAGAAAGAAACCGATTTATTCTTATGTGCATTTCATATACTATCATACTGATATGTGCCCTAATGGGCATTCTTGGACTAATTAGTGAAGACAATGATTTAGCTATTTATTTTATATTGCTCTTTGCCGCCAGACTACAAGATAAAAACATCTTCACGTTAATTATATATGACCTAGCTTGGCTAGCTAAAACTATTTACAGATTGACCTTGGGAATATTTAGAAAATGATTATAATATCAATAGAAATGTATTAAAAGGCTTCTTATTTTTTGCAATTCTCAACATCTTTCATATTTTTAACTTCAATTGTTATGATTTAATAATAGTAAGGTAAATCATATTCTAACTATATTCTGGCCTTAAGTGTTTTTAAGCAAATATTCTTTAAAATATTAAGTTAGTTTCTCTTTTATTCCATTTTCATCCATAGGAAGACATTTTTATCCAATTATCTGCCTGATTAAAGTAATAATTGCATATTTAACTCTAGTTATGTCAGTCTGAGCAATGTAGTAGTGCTTTCTTAGATACTTCTTTGGAAATTGTAGATGTTACCATATGGTCTATTAAAAAATAAAAGTGCCAGAATTAATTTGCCTTCTTTTTATAATTTAGAGGAAAGATAATGGTCCAATTGGCTATTAACTTTAGGATAGAATATGGAGAATTGTTTAAGCAAATAAATTTTTATATAATATTTTAGCCCTTTGCAATCTCGAAGGGTCTTTTACAAGTTTCAAAATAATGGAAGAGCATAATCTCTGCTAATTATCACACTGGTTTTTACTTTAAGAAATATGTAAAGAACTAAGATAACTATTTAAATTAAGATAAATCAGACTCTAATTGAAAGTGATTCAAAAAGAAATGCCTAATTTATAAATGAATAATTTAATATTAAATTTATAATTTATAATTATTTTTTATTTAAACATCTAAACAAGGAAGGGGTTGGGGTTGGGGTTGGGGTTGGG
>VMTU01000255.1:0-12436 GCA_016759055.1 Paramecium bursaria
TTGGTATTCTACGATTTGAAATCTTTTTCAAGAATATCTGTATTTCACATTGAAAGAGAGATTACTTAAGTTTACCATTTCAATTACAAATTAAAATTTGTTAAACTAAAAGACAAAATCCTTCATATTATAAGAATATAAAAAAGCAGAATGATATATGTTAAAATACCTATTTGATATTTCAACTAACATCTAAGTTTTAGTGTTTATACCCATCCAATCCCTCACATTATTACTAACAATTCTATGAAATCTGAATTTTAAATTATTATAATTTACCTCCATTAATTGTATTTACAATTATTTCATCTTATCCTTTAGCTCTTTAAGCTCTTAGTCATAATCAAGTTTAGGATCTATGCCTTGATTCATATTATCTAAAGGATCATTGAATGTAAAATCCTGCTCCATATACATTCTGTCATTTATTTACAGTGTGGATTGAGTTCTCGATCTCTCATTATCTTGTTCTCCTTCATACTACAGTTGATTCCCCATATGTAGAATATTAATTTATGTTTCAAAAATAATTAAAGAAATATTTATAATGATTGAATTAAGAGTGCTCACAGTCAAAGATATACCCTAGATCTCACATCTTATAGTTAAGATATTCACCAAATAGAACCCAACCTTCGTATTCCTAAAAGTAACTGAGGAAGAAGCTCATGAAATTGAAGAGAATGATTAACTAGAGTAACAAAATGTCTAAATATAGGCCCTTGATAAAGGAAGGATATTCTATTGGTGCATTTGAAGGCGAAAGATTGGTATCTTTTATAGTATCTGGAGACTTGAGCACTCCATTCTATTTTCCAAAAAGCTTACCATTGAAAACCTTAATATTTTACAACATATTGGATAAAATGACTGAGTTTATATTCGATAGAATAGATGAAATTAAGCCTAAATAATATTTTTTTGTAGGTTGGCTAATAACAGAAGAAGGATATTAAGGAAAAGGATTGGTTTAATAATGTGTTAAATAATCATTAAATTTGGCCAAGGTAAATGGATTCAAATAGGTTTTCACCGAAGCATCTAATCCAGTGACTAGAATAGTTCTCAATAAATTCCTAAAATTAAATAGGGTTATGGGAGAATTTAACCTTAAGGACTATGTGTATGAACCATAGCCAGATTATGAATTTAACAAAATTGATAATGTTGTATCAGGATTAATTTATGATTTATGATATATCAATTATCTATTTATATTTCAGTTTATTGATTCCTCGACTGTTGTAAAGCTTAATTTGCCAAACTTGCCTGATTTAATTTTTCCGCTTCAATTTATCTCTATTTGTCCTCCGCGTCCATTTTGTCATACTTCATTTAAACATAATCATCAATAACCACTGCTTACTGATAGATTTCACTCCTAAATTGTAGGTTCTTAAGGTTGCTGATCATTTATTTACTTTCATTTCTCATGACTTCTGCCTAAACTTACAAAGGATATAACTATTGTTCGAACTCTTCAAACTACCTATCCCTCTTCTCTTCATCGATTCGGATCTAGTAACCAAATGGATCATCACCATTTTCCAAATCTTCAATATCTAATTCTCTTTGTCTCTTTCTTTACATGATTAATTCCTCCTAGTTAGATTATGATTGTCCCATTTATTATTTTTTAATTAATTATTTAGTTGGTTCATTTGAATTACCGATCTCCTAAATATTATAAGGAAAAATTTTTGACTGTAAATTTCTGATTATAAAATTTATATTAACAAATGGATGATGATGAATTCCTTGAACTTCTCTATAATCAAATGAAACATAGAAAATTAAAATAAAAGAAGACAAGCATATTTAGCTGCTTCCTAAAATGTCTGTTCAAATCAATTTGGTTCATAATTAAATGCATCTTCAAAATACTCACATTTATTTTAGTTATGTTTTTACTTTTTTATCAGCCTGACTAAATGTGGAATATGATGTAATACTACACTTTAGCTCAGAACTTATTTACAAAATTTTCATCAAGGTCAATTTTCAATTTACTATATATGTTAGCAAACTAGAACAACCATAACTCAAAAAATAATTTAAGATAACATAATTGATACATATAATCACACATCATAAAATGCTCCATAACATAAATCTGTAACTTTCTCTTGATAATTAAAAAATATAAGTCCTTTCAAAGCATAGTAGGCAAATCTGCTCGAGATTGCACTTCCTGCTAGTTTAGCATATCCCTCTTCTTTTCTTATTACATTAAATGCCTAAAGGGGATTGGTATAAATAATCTTTATTAATATATTATGTTACTTATTTTTATGTTGCCATTTTGGATATAAGAACATCAAATGGATTCGTGACCATGATTGAAATAGCTATTGATAATAGCATAGCCGAATATTTTCGTTCTCTTTCTCCCTTAGGAATCACTGTAGGAGGTATAAACTCCTTCTATCTGAATAATGACGACAAAAAATATTCCCCATATAGTAGTGTGTTGTAGGTCATACTGTGGGTTAGGAAAAACAGAGTATCTCGAGCAATTGCAGGAAGGAGACAAAGTCTATTTTTAAATAATTAAATATTATACGGATATGCCCTTGTGAATGGATTAAATCCTTTTTTAAAGGTTCCTAACTGTATTTCTAATTTCTTTATCTCGAATGGCAATAATAAACTTGTTATCACACTCTCTTAAATTATAGAGAAGGTAAGAATTCTCGTTATTAGATATGAATCATTATCAAATGAGTATCTAAGCTTCTAGAAAAAGTTTCTAATCACACCCCCAAATACAATTTATGCCATTCTGTATTATACTCCTCGATATAAAGACAAGTCTTATGCTTTATTCAAATCAAAATGACTAACATCTCTAAATTTATTTTTAGCTTAAGTTCTGCTCTTAATAGTATCGATAGCATATCTAAAATAGGGTTAGTGAAGTACAGGAATAAATTAGTTGAAACATCTAATAACATCCAAGCTAATAAATCATAATTTCTTTTCAGAACTACTCTCCAAAATTCTTTTGATGTTAATTAAAATCTCTGTAATGTAATATTCTCCATTTATTCCTATCGTGATCTATGATATAGAGAAAGTACTACCTTTCCATTCTTTTTAGTAATTCTAAATCTTCCATATCCTCCGACTATTTTGATTGATTAAGTATGAATGATTTTTTTGCCATCTACTAAAATCTCTACTAATTCCTTATCATTCTCTCTTCTAGTTGAGCTAATCTTTCTAATTCTTCCTAATCTGGCATCGTGTAATGTAAAATTCTTTATATTATTTTTTTATATTTTTTTTTATTTTTTTAAAAAATATACATATATAAAATGATTAAAATCAAGAAGGTCTGAAAAATTCGCTGAGAAATATGAATCTACTACAAATTATGATATTATTTATTAAAATTTAATGGCAGCAGAAGATTGGACGACCAAAAAAGTTGACAAATATTTCGTCGTTAATAAAATACTTGGTAATGGAGCGTATGGTATCGTGTATCGAGGTTTCTTGCAAGAAGATGAGACCAAATAAGTTGCCGTCAAAACCATGAAGATTGCTGTAACACATTATGTTATACAAAGACCATTTAAGATACTCCGAAAATGATTGAACTCATCAAGAGAGAGATAGCTATCTTGTAGAAGATAAATCATCCTAATATTGTAAAACTATTCGATGTGGCGAGAACAAGCAATTATTTGTATATGTTTATGGAGTATTGTGCTGATGGCGACTTGAAGGATTACATGAATAAGAAGGAGGAGAAACGGCTTAGTGAGTTGGAAGCAGCTATATTTATTAAACATATCGTAGAAGGATTTAAAAAACTCTATAAATAAAAAATCATCCATAGAGATATTAAACCAGCAAATATACTTCTTCATCAAGGAGTGGCGAAAATAACTGATTTTGGTTTTGCTAGAGTAGTTGACACAGAGATGAATGGTATATTAATATATAAAGGCAAGATCCGGCTTACTTTTCCAGGTTAGGTTCACCATTATATATGGCACCACAAATTCTTGAAGGATAACCATTTTCAGCCAAATGTGATGTTTGGTCAGTTGGGGTCATGTTTTATGAGTTACTCTATGGCAAGCCTCCCTGGTAAGCTGAAACAGCCTTCTAATTGCTTGAAAATATAAAAAAATCCCCACTAAAATTTCCATTAAAACCGGTCAGATCATAGAAAGTGAAAGAATTGATAACCTTGATGCTTAAGGTCAATGAGAAGGATAGAATATCTTGGGACGGTGTATTTGAGGACCCAACTATCAAGATTGACGAAGAAAAGATTAAGGAGAACATGAAAAATATCCTAAAAGAAAAAGGTATTTTTTATTATTTATTATAACAGATGAAATCTCTAAATCCATCTCATTAAATAAGCTTTACATTGATTAAAATCTAGTTGTAGGTTATTTGGCTAACAATCCAATCAATACATTAGACACGAGTGATCAGTAAACTTTGGAAGCAAGTTTGGAAGCAAGAAAATAACTTGCATAACACTCCAACAACATGGATTCAGAGACTAATGTAACATATTATTCTATCACTAGTCTGACATCATATTGAGTAATTATAAGAATGAGAAGAAGAAGAGAGATGCGATGCTTAAATACAATAATTACTTTTTATTTGAGAGAAATATTGCTTTCTTCTTTAACTTTGTTATTCAAAAAATCATCAAACTATAAGTCAATGAGTCAATCAAATTGACTGGGGATAACTATTTTAGGTTAATATTTTTAATTGCCAAGAATCAAATGATTCATTTAGAAAGAGTCAATTAGTAATTGTCGAAAAAAGAGCATGACAAATTCGATAAAGAGACATGGGGAAAATTCCTTGCATCATAAGTATTTATTGTGATAACCATATAGGAATATCAAAAACTGGCTGCATTAATAAAGAATGATATGACACACTCATTTGACTTCTACAGCGAAATATCGAAGAAATGTTTAATGGTATAATCAGAGGAATTGGCTAAAAATCCAACTTCAGCTTAGAAGACAATTATATAAAATATCCAAGCAGTCATTAATAATAACTTTGAAGGAAGCGAACCTTTCCATCAAATTTATAGAGATGTTATTTAGGAGAATCTGAAATTGATTAAAGGATTGAATTCAAAGGAAGCAGAGATTCACCTATTGTATTACTATTTCTTGGTTTGCTAAAATCCATATGAGGAGTTTAAGGATATTAATTACGATTTCAATCAATTCTACGAGGAAAATGAGAATTTAACATACAACGAAATTTAGGATAAAATAATGAAAAAACCTAAATGAAATACAAAATAAAATAAAAAAACATTTAAATATCACAAATTTAAAGCTGGTGATTCAGGTAACCTCTATGTTAGTACTTCTACACCAGTTTCTGTAATTAATAAGGTATGTTCAAATTGTGCTGATCTCTACCCATCTACTGTTACTGCTGTCCAATTGTCGAATGTCCATAAAATATCTTATTAATTTCCTTGATTAATCATAGGCTCTATTGTAAATGTGTGTCCTGGTTTCATAAATCCAGTTGCCTTATTCTTGGCATAATGAGGGATTCTATTTATTATTAAATTAATATACGTTGGTGCACAATGGAAGTGTTATCCTATACCATGGCCACAATATGTTCTATTGACTGATAATCCATTTTCTTCAATGTATTTGGAGATTATCATTCCTACATCTCGATACATAACCTAAGGTTTACAATATTATATTGCTAATTCTAAGCAATTGTATGCCTTCTAAACTAGAAACTTGGATGAATCTGAAACCTCACCAACATAGTATGTTTCATTTAGATCAATATGCATACCCTTGTAATAAACAGACACATCTAAATTAACTATGTCACCATTCTCCAAAGGTCTATCATCTGGAATTCCATGACAAATGACTTCATTCACAGATGTGCAAATTGATTTCTTAAAATGATTATAATTTAATGGACTGGGATATGCATCATGTTCAATTATATATTAGTGCACAATTTTATCTATGGCATCTGTTGTCACTCCAGGCTTTACAGCGGCGTGACCAATATCCAAAGCACCACGACCTTGAAATTTATTAATTAATCAATACCTATCGCAGCGCATTCTTTCATTTTTTAGATATCCTCTGGTGTTTTAATTTCAATTAAATTCTACAATTTGCTATCCATCTCTTTTTATGGTATTCCATTGTAGTACCATTCAGGTTTTTTGATGTGTTCAGGTACAAATAATCTTGGAGATATCTTGCCAGGTCTTAATGGACCTGTGAATTTGAACTTCATTTTCTCATTTTCGGCATCCTCTTCTTTCTTGTGAAATGTCTTATGGATTGGCCAATATCTCTTAAAACATTCCTATGAACAGAAATAGGTGGGTTATAGACTCATTTTAATGCAAGTAGGACATTATAGAGTTGCTGGCTTCTTGCAGTCAATTGTCTCACAGAGAAAGCCACCAAATTAATTCATATAAAATAATTTTTTTATTGAAAAGAGAAAAGAAATATGTCTTAAATATTAAAGAAGGCACTCAAGTACAAATAGGTTTCACCTCTTTTGCATCATGGTGAAGCTCATTTGAGAGACCCTCTAACTCCACCACCTTAAATTGTTGCCCCACCTCCACGTACAATTAATAATTATGATTAGCAAGGACTGAAAGAAGACCAGATGATATTACAGATTTCCCTGAATAGTAGGAAATACCAATCCCAGAATCAATACCATATCCTGAAGGTAAGTATAGGCCAGCATCTATACCATTCGTTGCAGGATACTTCCCATATAACATGTATTTACAAAAAGGAAAAGTATAAAAATATAATATTATAGATTTATTCTTGGTGTTCATGTGGTATCAGTTAGAATGGACCCTGGTGTGATAGTATGTGTAATGCCTCATGCACAAGAAATAGACCAATTCAATTTAATGTTGATGCATCAGGATATTATAAAATATGTAATTGTAAACAGAGTGCAAATGCCCCATTTTGTAATGGAACACATAGGTTAATACAATATAATAAAATTAGATAAGTGGTACGATAATATCATAAGTCTTTCAGAGGATTTTATGAAATCTAAGGATGGATTGCATTTATGGGGACTACAGGATATATTGTATGGAATTTCTATTCTTGATAAGAATAATAGCAAATATATTAAGAAAACAAATTATTTTTATATTCATTTATGCATCTTCTCCTATTTTCTTGCCTTCTACAATTGAGTAACCTTATTTTTGGCCCTGATATACGCTAAGGCATCCTAATCGACATCATCGTTCTCACTTGGGTCGTTGATTGAATATTCTTCCTCTTTTTGATTTACTAAAGGATTATTTAAATCCTATAATGCTAATCCATATTTCTTTAAGAAAAAGTCTTCAAATCTTGATACTAACAATTATTTAGACTAAATAATAAATATGATTTATACTTGAATAATGCTTTAATCAATCATAATGATTTATGATTTTATGTCTCTAATTTACTCCTATTGATATTTTAATCTCTTTTTCATGTCCTTCAGTTCTTTTAAGATGTTGAATTCTTCTTCATCAATAATTCCTTAAGCAATTTCCTAATAATATATATAATTAAGACCTCTTAGTTTTTGTTATCTTGTTTGCGTTAGAGGATAGATTTTCTTTACTCTATCTCATTTTTTAATCCTTAACACTAGTTTTAGACTTCCTGTATTTACTGCTTCTTTAGTCTTAAGTTATTCTATAATGTAAATAAAATAGTACTATGCTCTCGATGATTTGATTATTAATATGAGCTCCATCCTTTTGTTTATAATCCTAGAATGCTTGATATCTATCAACATTGACTATTTTCTTCTCGATAGGGGTCTCTCTGATATCTGCCTATATTTATATTTTAGCATCTTATTTAGCCTACTCCTCAGCCGTCTTAAATTCATCCTTAGGTATGTTTACGAGATTTTCTATATTGGTTGTTGGCTTAGCATCTTTTCTAGCTTTTCCTAAACCGAATCCAAATTTATTCTCTTCCTAACCAACACTATCGACTTATTTTCCTAAATCACTTTTCTTCTTTGTTATTTCTGTTTCTTTCTCCTATCCCCTAGGTACATTCTTATTTTCAACGTCCTTTACTAAATTTTTATAAATATTTCTAAATTATATAAATAGTTCTTTGACTTGTCTTAAAGACTCAACTTCAATATCTTCTATTTCTTGATTTAGAAACTGTTAGGCAATCTTCTATTAAGCATACTACTATTCTGGTGTATATGGTTCATATTAAATTCTCTTTGATCTGTCAGATAATGTATCTCTCATAACTAATTCTTATCGTAAGTCTTTGATTTCTTTTTCATATTTCTTAATGAGAATTTGTGGATCCAATTTAACTTGGATGGATGTCTCATTAGTAACCTTCATCATTCTAGAGGCAAACTTCAAAGTGGAAATTGTTTCCTCAATTTATGTCCTTTCTGGCCAAATGTTAGCAATCATAATCGTTTTACTATTTCCACCAATAGAATCCTTTAGTAAGTTGGTTAATTTGCTCTATCTGTAAGGAATATGATCTCTTTATTTTTCACTCAAAGCAACAACAACCTATTCTAAAAACGATAATGATTTGTTTATGAATTGTGCCTCCAATAAAGTTTTCCCTTCACTTCCAGTTTTCTTAGTTCTCTCAGATCCTGCCAAATCAACTAAATTCAATTTGGAGACTATGACCTTTTCTGCTGATTCCACTCTTGATCTTATTTCTAAATTAATAGTAAAAACACAATGAGATCTGAAAAATAATTAATTTGTTATCATACCTTGTTGATGACTTATTTAGTTTGTGTTCACTAATTGTCCTGTTTGTTTCTCCTTCAAACAAATTTTAGACAGCATCTTCTTCAGTAGTACATTTTCGAATGGTTAGCCCTTTAACATTAACATAGCCATTTGTATCTTCTTATATTGCTAGGTTAGAACTAAAATTATTAATAATTTGATATACTTGAACTCATGACCAACCAAGAGGTCATACATCATCTCATTATAGATTTCTAAGTATGAAACACCAACAGTTATCTATTGTTCATATCTAGCTTCAATCTCCTAAAAAAGTAGATTAATGCATCTAGGTATCATTCCTCTGTATTTGTAATCTATTTGTGAGCCTGTCATTGTGAATGTCTTTCCAGCACCAGTCTACCCATATGTTAATATTGTCCCAGAATATCCAGATAATACGCTATGCACTAGCTCTTTTCCACAGATATCGAACACTACATCTTAACTTGCATTCTAAAGTACCTTATCAAATGTGAATCCCCAATTTTCTTGTTGATGATTTACAAAACCTAATATGGAATTTAGAGATAAATGAAACCTTAATCAGCATTTTTGGGAATATTGATAGCTATATGTCCTGTGTTTTCATCTATTTAAATATTCTTGTAAGCAAAATCAACAGTAGGTCTTGTCCTCACAATGACCTTAATAGGCGTCTTCACACTCATTGACATATTAAATAAAAAAAAATATTATAAATCAGTTACTGTTTTTGCTTGTATAAGTTAACTTACTATGTCTCTCTTATACTGGATTTTCATCGACTGGTCTTAAGAAATCTAATCCTTAAATTCCTGAAACTCTTTACTCTTATTTGGGCTGCTCATCTAAAGTAACTTTTCCCATCTCATAATATCTCATATCTTAATAGCTAAACAACTCATCCATGCTCTATCTTTATCTAAACATTTTATATTAGTAATATATAGATGCAAGAGACATAACTATCATTACAACTATATATGCTATATAGCCACCTACTTCGTCAACCTAATAACCATAATAAGTTTATTTAGTAAACACCATCTCAGTAGGATAACCTCCAATAAACCATGCGATTGGTCTAACAATACAAAATGACTTTATTGAAAATAATAATTACCCCAATTACTGCAGTTGATATAATTCCAAAGGCTGTCAGGAAACAACAAGCTAATAGCCCAAATAGTTGACCTAATAGGACAATACTCAATATTAAGATCAAATATATGGGCGATGTATCAATATAGAATGTAGTGTTAATTATTAATGAGAATACAGTTCCCAATCCAAATCCTATATTAAAGCAACTCTTTAATATTATTAAATAAGTACATATAGCAAAGCCTAAAACCCATGATGAGCTGATAGCAATCCAATGATTAGGGAAAAAACAAAAACTATGAACTCAGATCCTGCATAGGAATCATAATCTAAGGTTCCTTCTCCTAAAACAATTGATGTAAATATAAAGGCATTCAAAAAGCAAATGATTGGAGAGGAAAATCGCATAATCTGGAATCCATATGATACTAAATACACTCCTGTGGGTATTAGCACAATTGCAAATACAAAATACCAATCCTGATAAAAACTGAACAATGGATTTGATAATAATGTGGGACATGCATATTTTGATTCAAATTAATAGAGTTCTCCTTCTTTAATGTTGCTTACTGTTTTGAAATCAACCCCACCATTACATCTTAGGTATATTTTAATCGCCTTCTCATTAAGATTCCTTCTTTTAATTATTATGCCTCTAAATGGTTTGTCTTCATGAATGAATGATAAATCGTCTCTCTCAGTGTCGTCTTATTTAGATAAGTTCTGGCATTGTTGAACAGTCTGGTTATAATTGGCTAATAAAAAGGAATATGCATTATCTGAACTAGTTTCGAATAAGTTGTCTATTCCAGTGACTGTAACATCAGATTCCTCTTCACCATCTGTTGTAGGCTGGACATCCTCTGGATTCACATCGGTACTATTCTATGTAGTGTCATTTTAAATTTAATCGGATTCCCCCTCTAATATTCGCCTTGTTGAATTTTGCGTATTATTATTATCAGTTGTGTTATCACTTTCAGGAATTGTTGCAATCGTCTTGCATTGCTTATTGAATGTTCCACATAAATTTAAATATATGACTGATGTCTCATTGTATGTTAAATTTGATGTCTAAGCATCACTGAAATCAAATCTCAAATCTCTGTTATAGTACACAACACAAGATGCTGAAATTTACTAAATTAGGAACAATATTAACATAATATAAATAATTCTTAAAAATATAAGAATAATATTTCATAGTTATCTGATAATTCTTATATTTTTTTCAAGTAATTGTTATATTAATTTGGAGTGGCTATTGTTTTTAACATTTATTTATCATGCTGAAATGTATCAACTACTCATGTAATTTGCTGAAAATCTGTTTAAGTTTGAAAACTTTTGGTAATTACTTGTTTTATCAAATGGATATGAAAGTGGAATGGCTAAAACATTTAATACTTAAGATTCTGGATATAAAAATTGATTGATGTTATCAATAAATTTTAGCATTAGATCCTTTAGATTATGACAAAAAACTTTGATTTATTAAAAATTATATTTTCCTCACTCTCATAATCTAGATATTTAATATTCTTTAAAATATAATTTAAATTAAGACAATAAACATAGAAATTTGTTTAGGACATTATGAGACCACTAAAAATAAAATTATTACATTGTTAGATTCTCATTAATATTTATCATTAAAATAGCACATTTTTTTTTAATAATGTGATTAAAATAAATAGATTAATGTTTTACAATCTTATGTTTATCTATAATACAGTTTTCTGTAGATTGATTGTTAGCAACACTTTAACAATACCAAATAGCATTCCCATCCATGATTAAACTATTAGTCTGACTGTCTGGTTTTTGTTTAGATATTAAATAATATCTTAAAATTAGAAACCCATGCCCCTGTTATATATTACTAATTAGGACAAAGAAGTTGAAGTGAAAGCAGAATTTGATTTATTCACGAATGGTTTATCTTTATTATTGAATCTATAAGATCAGGCTTAATATAAAAATTATATTTATGGAAATGATTATTATGATGGTTGGCATAAGCTTTAAATTAATAGAGATGGATGTTTTAATAGATTGGAATATGAGGATATTATTTTGCATTAAAATTGCTCAAAATAAAATGATGCCATATTAGATATTTGTTTTTTTTAATGTTTTAATCTCTATGTCTATGATACTGATGAGCTAATTAATGAGGAGATAATAATATCTTATAGTATTTTAAAAACAGAATTTTTATTAATTAACATAGATAAAAATTATTTAGTATTGAAGTTTTATTTAAAATTTTATACAAATATTTAGGAAAAAACTACTTTTTTTGCCTTATAGTCCAACACAGGTCCATCTTTAGTTTTCTCTAGTCAACAAAATATAATTTACATATCTCTATTTAAAAACAGTCAGAGTTAGGAGTATGAAGTAGTGCATTAAATAAATATTCTCTAAGATCAATGGTTTCTTTTTAGTATCGCATTCAATTAAAAAGAGCTATTAATGTACTATTATATCAATAATTAAATTAATTAATTAAAGATA
>VMTU01000257.1:0-18729 GCA_016759055.1 Paramecium bursaria
GTGATGCATTTAGTTTCTTCTATAAATTTACATTCTCTTAACTAGATGTCCAGATTCCTTAATAAGTCTGCTTAATAGACCATATTGAAATTAGGTAATTTGATCACTAGATCAATATCACTGTGTGGCAGACATAACTTGGTGGCATAACTACCATAGACATCTACCTTGGCTCCTGGGAATGTTCGTTCAACAACGATAGCTATTTCATTTATTAATCTATTGAAATTTTAGTCATGTTTCTTGTAGTAATTTTCAATTTCTTCCAAAAACTGATTAATATCTTGTGTCAGTCTTTTTTCTGTTTCATAATTTGGTAAATATTGAACACTATTAGCTATTACAGAGTCTTCGTAAATTGAAAACATATCTAATGGATTCTCTTTGAAGTTTTATTTAGGAGTTTTCAACTTCTAAAAATCCATATTCAATTCAGTTTAAGTTGAATTATTACACAATTTCTTCTTATCTAATTTGAGTCCAAAATGCTATAATAAAACTTCATTCTTTTTGTATAACTTTTCTATCTATTTAGTGGATGAGATATCCAAATTGACAGATATTGTCTTCTGCATTTTAGCAATTGGAAGTTTATGGCTCATCTTCCTTTTGGGAGTTATAAATCCGTCATTGTCATAAGTTTCATCTAATCAAATATATTACAATAATACATAAATCCTATAATTATTATTAAATTCTTAACTATGCATTTATAATTGTCTCAACATCGTCGAATATTTCCTTTTAGTCTAGAATATAAAATAGAATGCATACACATAAATTGTTAGTCCTATATTTTCGCTTATCGAAATTAATGCGTTTTTATCAAACCCAAAATCACTTGGTTATGGTCTATTTTGATTTATTATTTATATACATTTCTTATTCAATGCTTAACAATCTAGATTCTACCATTTCGTCAGAGTAAACGAAATTACTTCCTATGCATCATGCATAGTTTATTCAAGTCTCTTCAACACATTCGATAACACTAGTAATAGATTGTCATCGTTATATTGAGAAATAAAATTCTTCATCTAATTGACATCAATGCCTGGGAAATATTAATTGACTTTGCTATGACTCATTATAAATTTTGAGGAAACTTTTAATTTATAAACAAAAAACAATTATAAATAAACTTCATATTTTCTTTTTTCTCTATCCTACTCCTGTAATTAAGAACGTGGCATAAACTAGCACCAATGATATATTAAGGATATAACTTAAATAATTATGTTTATTACCTAGTATTTGCATAAAACATGAGTATTTTATCAATACTCAACAATAAAAATGAAGTACCACACATAGTGAAATATGTTTAAGCTACAAACCATCTGACAAACCATAAGATTTTATATTGATCAAATATGTTGAATATTTTGTTATTCTAACTCCATTTAAAGAAGAACTTATTAATCTGATTCAAAATTGCCCATTAAACGAATGCAAAATAGTACCCTGGATAGTAGCCATGCCAAATGGCTGAGATCATGAATGTCATCTAAAAGGATATTTACTATTTAGAAGGGTTTTTCCTCAACTCTTCTTCAGAATATATTCTCTAATAAACATATCTTCTCAACCAGGTTTAAATGCTGATGTTCCACTTTTCAACCTTATCTTTCATATTGTATTACAAATCCCAATCAAGCTCTATTTATTTGATCTTACCAAACTTTCCATCCTCCCATGTCAACCCACAGCTACTGATACTGAGTTCCGAGAAACAGAAGCCAGCATAATATTTACACCTCTAAACTGAGATCATGACATTCAACCAAATTAATTATTGTAGAAAATTCAATTACTCAAATTCTTATGTGGCAACCCAATCAAATGGAAAATATTTAGTAAAATACATATAGGTTGTTATTAATCCAAATGAAAGGCATGTTAATTTTAACACTTCCCTGCCTGTTGAACCAATATTTTTATATCCCCCCTCTTAATTGATAAACTAATTAAAGTCATAATAATCGTAAGTGGGTCCAGCCAAGCATCCAGCAAAGAAGAAAATATATGAAAAGTATTCGAAAAAGGAAGGTAATTTTCTGATTGCCCTTTCTTATTGTTCTTTTGAACACTTGTCATATTTTAAACCATCTTAAATCTAGAAAGCGAAAGATGTCCATTTGGCTGTGTTCATCATCAAAATGGTCGTTACATCCAAAGTCCAACCTCCATAATCAGTTATTTATCTATAAATATGGTGAACACTTAAAAAAAGTAGAGTCTCTATAAATACAGGCCATGGTGAATTTTTTCCTAAATATTTTACTATAACATAAACTATAATAGTTTGTATAAGTATGTTAATAAATGCCTGCTCATAAACAAAAATGGTTAATAATACTCCAACAATAGATCCTAAAGTTAATCTTAATTATCGATCTGCTTTAGATCTGAATTTTACCTTTAAAATTCTTGAACACAAAACCGAATGTGACACTAACGAAGAAGCCAGTCAACATTTTAATCTAATCTATGGGTACCCCGGTTAGATGAGTTAATTGAATAAAGAAGGAATCCATATAATATTATTTTTTTGAATAAAGAATTCATAAATTTGACTTAATTTAATTAATTAGTGGAATTTCAAATCTTGTCTATAATTGCATCATATTCTTGATGAATTGAGTGTTTAATGATTGTATTCTTAGAGCAAAATTAAAATCGCAAACCTTCCCTATTCCATCGAAGGAAAAGTTGAATGATGTGATGGCAATCAATTATCCAAGATTGTTAAATACCCCACCTCCACTATACCCATTATACAAGTGGCCATCATGAACAAATCCGATATAATGATCATTATCATATATTAATTTAACAATCCTCCCTTTGGTAACCATTGGATAATCAATATCCTGCAATCCATATCCCACACAATAAACCTCATCGAACAATTTCGGGGGAGTGTCAATTATTCTAGTCTCAGATTTAATATAGTTATCTAATCTAGCTACAAATATATCTAAAGATTCTTCTCTATAATCCTTTATTGTGATTGCATTATAGGTATTATTCGTATGATTTTAGTATATTTTTATATACTAGATTCCTTAAGAGTTATCTAATATATGCTTAGCAGATATAAGATAGGATTCTTACTTTTTATTATTTGAAACAATAACACCACTACCATACTAATATTTAGCAACGACGCTGTATGTCTAATTAATCAAATTTGTAATAAATGGGTCTGAAATCTACATAATTCTTTGAAATTTATCACTATTACTAAATGGTAAAACAAGTGTATAGAAGCTCAGATTAGTAAAATAGCATATTGGTAGGATGATTCCCACATAATCAAAATTCAAATTATAAATACTCCCTCCTTCCATTTAATAGAGAGACACAGTATCAACAAATATTAAATTTGTAGATAACTTTGAAACAATTGCTCTCCTTATACAATTTTAATACAACTCTACTCCTTGGATAGCCAAAGGAGACGATATTTGTATTAAATTTGAGCACAATTTAAGGGCCATTTGATTATACTAATGTTTATGAAATTCTCCTTAAATATCAAAAACTAATAAGACCCCTAATTATTCATCCAAATTCATTGATCTTAAATCATTAAAAATATATTCATTTAGAATTATTTATTTTAGCTTAATAGGAGTAATTGTATTTTTATTCTCAAATGCAAACTAGACTTGTTAGTTAATCTCCTAAATATTCTAATTAGGAAATGCTTTTATAATTAAGAAGCCAGATGTAATTACAAAATATGTTTAATTGAAATGAATCGATCCTGATGCAGCATAATTTATTATTTCACTTTCCTAAATACTTGATTTAGTTATTTCCTTATAAACTTGCTTGAATTGTTCATTTTTGGTTTGCATCAAGACAGAGCCATTTATTTATTATAAAAATTCCATTATTAGAATAAAAAAATCATTCAATTAAATAAACTTCTGTTTTTCCCTCACTCTACAAATATATGTATTTGCAGTCATCATCCCACTCTAATATGGAGTTTTCTGGACTTTCAATATTGATGTATTAGTGACTAAGTTTGATATAGACATTCTCATAGTTTTATAAGAAAGAGTTAGCTGGCTTTAATTGGAATACTTTGATGTTCTGATCTTTGAATGAGAATGATGCTAATTACTTTCCATGTCTATCGAACTTCAAACAAGATATTTGATCTAAATAGTATATATCTTATTACTTTAATATCTATCTAATGATGATAATTTAACACCATATCGTAAATCGTATAGTTGAATCAGTGCTTCATTAGATAATGCTATTTTCTATAATTAATATTTATTGTTACATGCTTAATACTCGAATATGTTACTCTTGGGTATTTTTCATCTAAAGAGTTAATAAACCTTAGTAATGTCGAATACGTCTATTTTCTCAAACTTGGATTAGATTAATCAATTAATCTATTATGTATTATTTAAATACTTAATAATTATGTCCATAAAATAAACTAGATCTTTTTGATCTCTCTGCTACTTTGTTAATACTTATCTAACTAAATCAATCACTGTATTCTATATTAATGGTAGTTCATAATTGGTCAGATATTCTTTTATGACTAATAGAAAGTCTTAATAGAAATGATTTATCAATGTCAGCAACACCTATTTTAACATTTATCTTTATCTCTTTATTTGTTATCTTGTAAATGCTTAATACTATCTAAATAATTCCATTTTCTCTTTATCCTTTTCCTTATCCTTTGATTTCTTACTAGCATACGAAGATTGAATTTCATTTAACAATTATCGATGACTAATTTAGTATTATAAATTACTTAGTCACTGTATTCACATAATAGTAAAATTATAGAAACAATACATTTAACAATGATCTCGGAGTAGTAATGCATTTATGAAATTACTGAATGCCATCATTCAATAATTTAAGGCAAACTATAAAAATATTTGGCTGTTTAGTAGCATAATACTAACTTATACCTGATAATATTCTATTTAATATATATAAATTCATCTCCTCTGTAATTGGGATTTATTGAGACATATATACTTATAAAATTAGACACATAATCTCTAATGAATAAAACGTATTTTGATCTTTCTTATTTTTATCAAAATATTTAATAAAGTCTTTAGAACTCTTGTGTAATGTTAATAAATCATTGCCGATTGTAATAAAATTACTAATCATTTAACAAGATATATCTATTACATCTCTATCCTTGTCTAATGCGAATCTGGCTAAACTTAGTAGAGATGGACTATGTTCAAATACAACCATATCTAATGGATTTCTATTCGAGGATACTCGATAACTTAATTATGCTGCGACACTATACAGTGCTCCCATCAACCCACTGGCTTACCAAAAATCACCTCTATATTATCGAGAAACACCTTGTGACACACCTTAACACCCAAAATAAGTCTTAAAAACTGGCTAGGTTAAATGAGGTATATAAAAATTAGTGTATGATAAGGGCAATCTTTGTGAAGTTGAACTTTCGATTGTTTTTTATATGACCTCTACATTCTTTCGACAATCAAACCAAATCAAATATTATTTGGAGGGGTTGTATTTTAATTAACAGTGTTTATTCAATCTCTGAAACCTATTCTAGTTTAAATATATCGATTATAGCCTGAATAATTTAGAATATTCTTATTACTCTAATTGAAATATCATCGTGCTCTTAGATTTGTAATACAATTAGGCTGGATCATAGAATAAGATGTATATTATATCAGACATCGATAGTTAGTTTTGTAATTTTGACAATAAACCTAAATTCTCATAAAACACTTCTTCTACAGGTAATTTGGATAATTGATGTAAATCAAGTTATTGATCGAAGCTTCTGTTTGAATATTCTAATAAATCAAATTGAGAAACCTATTAATTCTTATCCTTAAATTTTTAATAGTCATTTAGATTTGTTAATTGAGTCATTTAGTTTTCTAGATATGCTTCTAGATTGAATAAATTTGTTAAATAATCTAAACTAACAGTCCTCTCATATGATCCTTTTTCAAGATTGAAAATACTTATCTGTTCTCCTCTGACTATCAAGAAATACATGTAGATAGGAATGTAAAATATCAAGGTATCTTCATTGGTGTTTATCACATTCTAAAGAATGTATTTCTTTTCGTTCAATATGTTATGATAGATGAAAATAGAATGATCGCTTAATAGAAATGCTGATAAATTTTTAACGTATCTCCTATGAATTTGATCAGAATCCTATTCAGAGAAAGTCTAATTGTATTATTCAATCTTTCTGATCCTTAATTATCGTTATATCATGTTTGGTAAAATTAATTAACTTGTTGGGTTGAATTCAGACTTTTAGTAATCAAATTTGCCGAATATTGATGAAAAACTGAATACATAAACGCAAAATTAATCATCTTAAGCAAATAGAGAATTCTTGATGAAATATATTTAGGTTATTGATTTGTAGGTGTTATGTTCATATGTTTAGTACTGCTTCTTATCAACTTTGAAGTATGGCATCACTATTATTTTACCGCATTTTGTTCCAAAACAGACAAATAAATCATACTAATTATACAACCCCAAGCAATAACAAGTAATCGTTACATCCTTATATTTTTCATCTGAATTTTTCATAAAATACTCTAATCTGTTCTACTATTCATATTCATCCTAAATTTCGTTATAAAATAAGTTAATGTCACATTGTATGTCATCAACATAAACTGAATTTATATTCAAATACAGATTCACTCCATCAGATGATATTTTATAATTATTTATTTCATCCTATTATTAAGAGCATATGGAGATCAAATTTATATTGATGGAATCGAGATCATATTCCAAGAATGAATTCTGATTCCTCCTAATAACTTTATCCTTAGCATAGAATCCATTTTAATTGTAATATTTATCTACGCATTTTTATGATAGTTGATTTTTTAAGTTTAATTATAAAATTCCTATTTGCTAATTAGGCTACTTCAAATAATTAAAGTTTTTAAAACTCAAATTTATACTTATAGAGTTATTCAATTTGAGTATTGTATCTATGTCTTTCTATTAGATGATATTAACACTCCCATCAACCTATTCAATCAAATAATACATTTATTTATGTCTTAAAAGATGAACATTCTTGAATTTTACTATTTCATTTGATGAACTTATAAATAGCATATCTTTCTATTACTCTGATTCCTTAAATGGATCATTTATAATAACAAGTTATCGTGAGTAAACAATAACCAGTTGATCGGCTTTTTAATTATACAAGCTATTTAATATTTTCCTCTAAGGGAGTCCTTTTAATGAGTAAACTGATATTGTTCGCATTTAATTTACCTTGGGTTTTTATTATTTGACCTTTTCAATATACTTCATATAATCCTACCTTACAGGATCCCTATAAATGGATGGGTCTAATTTGTATATTCGAGATTTTGAATCAATTATTGCAAAATCCTATTAGACTTAGTGAGCAATCAGGAAGTCTGGTGAATCAAAATCATCAGCGATTTGGAATATCTTACTGCAACACATCTTCCATATATCATAGATATAAATAGCTTTTCCTTTACCAAAACATAACACATATCGTGAATCTCTTTCACCAATCGGTTGCATGTAAGTAATGGTTTTTGTATATGGAAATTAATCATGATCAGAGGTGCATAACAATTTACCATCCTGAATACTCCACATTCTAAGTCGTTTATCTTCATGTGTTGTGATAATGCAACTAATTCTGCTGTCCTGAAACTCTGCAAAAGGTCTCTTCATAACTAACATACAAGTACAAGCACCAACTTAATGAGTGACAAGGGGATATAATATTTGATCAGGCCGATAATTTTTCCAGATGATTATTTCGCCATTCATTGCTCCAGTTATCATTTTTACTCCTTCAAATGCCCAACATGTTATTAGATGATTCTCTACCGAATGCTATCCAAAAAATATAGGAATAAATAATTTTGGCATTTATATTATATTTTTGTTTTATATATGATTTATCAATCATTTTCCTCCAACCATTTACCGAATTCATCTAATCTTTGCTCTTGATTCGTAAGATCTTCCTTCTTATAGTCTTCCTTACCATCCCAATAAGCAGCCTCAATCTTTCTACCATCGAAAAATCTTCCATTCATCGTTTCAATACACTACTCTGCATCCAAAGCAGATAAAAATTTTAATTTTATAACACCATCTGGATGTTAGGGATATATTTCTATCTTCTACACCTTACCGATTGACATTTCAACCTCTCCTAAAACATCTTATTTGAGATCTTCCATGATTTCAGGAGTTAAATCAGGTTCAAACATGTGTTTGAGAACTACAATCTTTAAAGCTTCCTTTGTATCACCATCCCATCCAAGCTGTGCTATTTCCTTCTATTTTGCTTACAATTGTTTCATCTTGTCGACCTATTTCTATTAACGAGCCTTGTATTCACCCTTCTATTAGAATTAAGCCTCCTCTACGATAATTTGATATCCAACTCTAGAAAAATAATATTGTTTTCAAATACCTAATATGACCACCTTAGAGGATATCCTTTGCAATACTTACACTCTCAGCCATTTTATAAGACACGAGCCCATCTCCTTTGCATGTGCCATCCTCATTCCTATATATCTTGATGGCTGGTTGGAGTGTTTCTGGATTAATTCTAATCAATCCAGCCTTCGAGAAATAATCTTTCATTTCTTCAAATGTAATATCAGGCGGTAATCCTTGAACATATATATTTGTATTGATCTTTGGCTGATACCACAATTCTTTCTTTTTTTGCTTCTACCTCTTTGCTTTTTTCATCTTCTTCTCTATCTTCTTTTTGAGAAGCTAAAGTTTCTCCTCATCGAGTTCTTCGACCGCCTCTTCTGCCTCATTTTCCTCTTGTTCCTCAACTGGTGGGGTGACAGTTTGTATGGGTATTTATTTGATTTCTCCATCTGAGTCATCAGATCCTTTTCTGGGTAACACGCTTTGGATGGCTAACATTTCATGTTCCTATTAGATGAGGAACTCTTTTAATTCAGGGACATCCTTAAATGGAATGTATTATGTAAATCCATCTCTATAGATTAGGGTATCTGTATTTATGATAGCATACTAGAATTTATGGCATTTAGCCGTAAAAGAACATCTAGGTCTCGTTTAGAAACTAGTCCACCGCTCGTTTCGGTTTTAAAGTACCAAATTTTATCATCACTCATTAATAATAATCATATTGTGCATCCGATATGTAAGCCGATTTGTCTTGCATCAAGCTCATTTGATTCGTCTTCTTATATAATGTCACAATTACCTATTATTCAAATAATTCTATACCTTGGGCCTCATCCAACAACGACAGTAAACTCATGTCATAAACGTTGGCCATCCTCAATCCCGTTATTGAAGTGCTCATTCTCATTATTTGTGTAACTCTGTTCAGAACTCTACATGAATATGATAAAACAAAATTAAAAAATTACATTCTCATCTGCAACTTCTATTGTTGTGTCTGGATTCTCAAAGCTGAAAACTTTGGTACTCCTATGAATGCTCTAGTAATGGAAAAGAATCCTCTCATCCACAAATAAAATTTTATAATTATTTTTCCAAATATACGATTGATTTTTTATATTTTTTTTCAAAAACAAATTAATAAAATCATCTACTTATTCCACCTCTTTCTAATGCAACTAAGGCCTATGACAATATTGCCAATTCCAAATTGTATTTATCCTCAAGATCCCTATTCTAACTCTATCTATAATGTTGAATTGATAAATTACCTATTAACCCATCTCTCCTCTGTAGCAGATAAATTTTATTCTGCAGTAGCTAAATTTTTCTAAGCATCATCTAATAGTTTTGCCTTTGTTTCTAATTAGGCAGTTTTAGTTTCAATATCAGTTTAGAGTTATGGGATAACTTCATCAGCGAGAAATGCAATTTTAGTATTATATGTGTCGACCAACGCTTAAGCATCTGCGACTTCTCTATCAGTGGCAATCTAAAGTGCTTCCTTGCTTGGTAGAATATCATCTCTTAGTTCTCTCAATAGTTTCAAGACTGAATGTAGAGATTCTTAATCTTCGAAACTTTATAAATTTGATAATATATAGTACCCTCCTGACGCTAATTCGATTAGAGAGCGAGCCAAAGGTTCAAACACGAAGGTCCTATCAGATAGATTATTTAGTCTTCTTGTCAAAGTGGCAGTTGAAACTTTAATGTCTTCTGGAGTAATCTCAGCAAATGAGGGATTTTCTTTTAATGTAGTCAATAGGTTTATAACTTAATCAATAACCGATATTCCACCATCATATTATTGTTATTTCCTTGCATTTGAGGCTGTAATTTATTTAATTTATTGTTCGACTTCAGCTCTATTATATTACAATTGAATACAATTATTGTTTAACAAGTGCTAATTCGGCATTTGATGTAATCAGGGATTATTATAATTGGTTTCTTGCTTATCTCAATGTATCAGAATCAACTTGATGTTATGCTACCTTTTTAGATGCTATTATATTACTTCTGTTGAATATTCGGTCACTTAATTTGTGTAATAGTCAGTATCTATTAGATATTATTGATAATCTTATTCTAATGAATCAGCTTCTTCAGTCTTTCTTTCACCAATACTTGCACTTAAATCATCTATTGCTTAGAATAAGGAGTTGAAATCAAACTCAACTTATGATGATGCTTAAATCATCTATAGAATGGTTCTTCCAAGTTTTGATTATTGCAGTTTTCCCAACTATTCCTCATATAATGTTCCTTATCTACATTTATATTTTCTAATTACTTCATGTCCTAAACTGCTAAGACCGTACATAGCAAGAGAGCAATATATAATCTCATTAATAAAAATAAATTAAAACGGTATTCATTATTTCTTTTAAAAATTATTCATCTTGTCCATCATAAATTTCTTAATTGCATGGTCAATCTTCTCATCCATCTTCTTATCTATTGTCTTAACAGTATCCACATAAATTCCAGTTTTCACATTGTCAGGTCTCGTATCAATGTACTTACCCATAGCAGTGTCTTTCACATTCTCAAACCAAACTTTCTAGATTGGATCATTCTATCTATCCTTGTAAAATGGTGCCTTTTCAAGAAAATCATTCATCTAAACTTAGATATCTCTATTTCGTTCCTTACAATATAAATAAATTTTACTTCGTTTATATTATGGAACTCCTCGTCAATAGCCTCCTAATCCAATTTGCCCCACTCCTTATTGTTATTGCCTTGTTCTAAAGGCTAAAAGTATTTTTTTGATTCGATAAACTATTTCTATTTTTATAATTCCTTTCCCTCCTCAAAATGCTTTTTCAGCACATCATCAATGGCCATATCCCTGATTTCTGGATCGTCGTCATATTAAGGCACATCAATAGTCCAATTATCAATATCAAATTGCTTCTATTTTTAAATATTTTATTTAATCTTCAATTCTGCTTAAGTGTTATCATAAAAGAAATTTCTTTAAAACTGCTCATTACAGATATAAGTTAATAATTCCTTGATTTTTGCATCAATCCTCTATTTGTTCTTATCCAATTCATCCTTGGTCTATCCTATATCAACTAAATTTTTCTAATTTGTCAACTTAGCCATCTGGTCTAAAATAGCATCGTGTTGTTTGACATATTTGTATATCATGTGAATACATTTTAAGAAATAAAACATATGCAATAAATCTGGCAATTACTTCTTCTTGTTAATTTGGGATTCCTTGAATTTTTATTAAATGTTTTTAATTGTATCTTCTTCTAAAAAATAATTTTCATCGAATCCTTTTATAATTTCATCCAACATAGGCCATTTCATGGATTCGAAACTTTTAGCGAATTAATCAAAATAAGGTTTCTTTTATAAATTTTACAATGAATCCCTTACTCTTTCATTAGTGAAATCAAAATTTCTTACTTCCTGTTTTGTAATATACGGATCCTCCAATACTTTATAATGGTTGAGATGTTTCTATAATTTCAAATCAACATTAAGCATATACATAATGTCACCAACTAGCTCAAACTTACTTTTTATGTTTGGCAAACAATAAGACAACATGTAATTTTGATATGGATTCCTTACATCATGATTGATAGCAGATGTTTGCTCATATGACCAATCAAATCTTCTTGTTGATCCCATTCTATCGACTTTCACTTACTCCTTGTCTCTAATGATTCTCAAATTGCTAACTTTGACATTCCTGGGAAGAAGCCTAATATTTTCCCTTGACAAAGCATACTCAAAGATGATTGAGACACCACCATCTGGAAATATGTTGTTATAAAGTTTTTTTAACTTCTTTTCATAAACTGTTTTATTTCTGTCCATGAGGGCTGAGTTTTGATCTACTTTGATGTATGAACTCTGCATCATCATACTTTCTTATCCATATGATTGATCCTTTTCTGTTTACAATTAAATATATCTGTATATGAGTTCAAATTCTTTGGTGATTCTATCCTTCTCCAATTTGATATGTTCATTGTGGGCAAGTTTATACTAACATTCATAGCCTTTTGCAGATCTTAAAATTTTTCCATATTAATGATTGAATTCCTGACAATCAATATACTCTAATTCTTTACAAAACCTAGCCAATTTAACTCCCCAGTAGTATGCCACCATTTTGCCCTTTTTTTACATTTAGACTGCAACCTAGCTAATTAATGCCTCAAAAGCCTTTTCATCTTTCCTTTACACTTATTTTTGTGCCTTAACCTCTAACAAATTGAGTTGTTAGTGTTTTAACCTCTCAAACACATCATTTCCATAATCATAAATTTATCTAAATACTTCAGTAATGAAATTTCTTCCACCATATTCTTAACAATCATAAATCTAATCGATATTACCATTATTTATTCTCTCCTCATAATTGATTCTATATTGATATGTTAATGGTGCTCTATGGGGATAGCATTAATTAATTTGTCTGTAATACCAAGAAAGTAATTCATAATGATAGAGCAACTGGTCATATTTAATCTCATGCTTCGATTCTCCGAATCTTCTACGAATTCTTATTTCATATTATCCATGCTCACTACTTTAAACTTGATAGTGAAAGTGATTCTTAGATTCCTCATACTCTAGTTTATATAGAAATGAATCAAGCTACAAACCCAGTGATGATGCTAAAATATATTTTAGAATATAATCTATCGATTCTGGTGGTTAAGTTTGAACAGTTTCTGCATCGAATGTATGCAAAATAGGATTAAATAATTGTTATGCATCTTAAATGACAGGTATATTTGTGCATGGGATAATTACTTTTTTTAAATCCTCTACATATGTTGGATTATATTAACTATGAACTACCAAATTAAACTTACACATGAATTAGGACATCTCCTTATAGCCTGCGGGTTTCATCAAACAGTAAACATAAAATGGCGACGTTGAATAATATTCTACATAATTATCAAGGGTTGATTGGTTCCATTCAAATGAACTAAGTGAATTTAGTAAATTTTTGGCTTAAATTTTATCAAATTTAACTTCCTTCTTCTCGAATATAGTGTATCTCATTCTCAGTAATAAATCATCAACTTTCTAATAAGATCTTTCTGAATATAACTAAGGTTTCACATATATGAAGATGGTCTCTATTTATGCAGCCTATGGTAAAAATAACGATATTAACTATTCTGTAATCAATTCATCCTATGTTGTATAGCAAAAGAAATTATAATCTAAAAATATTTTATAATTAAATACTCTATTTAGGCAAATCGCGAATGATTGTAAATCTTTGTTATTATGTAATACTTGTATTTGAACTTTCCAATTTTGGAGCTAGATAAACTTAGTCTTCATTCATAAATATGTTTTAATTGTAATGTTTCTAGTTTTCCTATAAAACCAATTCCTCTAAATCGAATACATCTTTAAGCGAACTAAATATTGACGCTTTTGTGTATGCCTCAAATACTAAAATATAAGTGATAAAGCATACAGTTATTGAAATTCATTGGTAGTTTTTCTATATATTTAGAACCATTTTTAGTTTCATGAGTTATCTACACTTCCTACAGTCTTCTGGTCTACTTAATCTTCAATCCTTGATCACAGCCATCTGCTATTACTTACGCAGTTTAGAATGCTCCTGGTTTTGATAATAAAGCAATATAACAAAAACCCTCAGTCATCATTGTTATATAAATTGTCATATTGATTGGATATATTCTCTCCAAAGCAGCCAACATTGTTGCATCATCCAAACTTAATTATCTATATTCTGAATCAATGACTATAAATTCGTTTATTTACCATATGTAATTTAAAATATTTTCTAAACCACTCTTGACTACAATAGGCCTATATATCAATAATATTCTTTAATTAATGTAAAGTTCCTAAAATAGTCTTTCACAAATATGATGATTTTATTCTTAATTTGTGACCCGATAAAAATTTGGGAGATTTTATGATAAGATAGTTAAATTTAAAGGTCCTACCTTACAACCAATCTTTAAAAACATTTATTTATCTATATATGAGTTATTTACAAACTTTTCTGCATTACTCATGAACGGACTGAAGGCATCTATGAAATGAGACTGTGTGAACTAACCAAAATCCTATTTGATTATTTTGATATTATTAAAATCAAGCATGTCCTAAAACAAATCATTAATTTGGGCTTTAGTAATATCTTCTTTGTATTATTAATTAATCACAAAGCTAACAAGGCTCACCTTATAAAAAGAAGGGAACAATAATAAAGAATCTCTAAATGCCTTATATTTAGTTCTAGACAGATAAAACAAAACCAAATCCTAAGGTAATTATGATTTAGCTGCAATGAAAAATTTTCTTAAATCCACTTACAGATTCTAATGGTTGCCTGTCATCAGAAATATCAATGGAGTCATTTACTATTTGATAGCAAATTCCAACTTTTTATAAGTTTTTTTAAACAAATTCAAGAAGTATTTTAGTATCTCCTTATCTTAGATAGATTTGATACTCTTCTCTTGTTAATTCTCATTCTTGACACCATACATGTTTATTAAATCGAAAAAGTCATCTAAAAAGTTATAATAGTCCTTAATTTTCTCTTTTTGTATTTAGCATTTTCGACTATAGAGTGATTTTAACATTAAGACGCTTTGTAAAGTGTAAATATCGGAATCGAAAAAAGATAAAATGTTAAATCCCCCTTCGTTAAGAGACGATACAAAATTTTCAATATCGATATCAAAACTTTTGTATTTCTCCGAGTCCACAAAAAATATTGCAATAGTAGCTTTGAAATTCAAATGATTTTCATTAATATACCGCCTGTTAACCTGTTAGCAAATTATATTCGAAAAATTTTATTCAGGTTTTATTTCTGCATGACTATTCATTGCACATTTACATGTAACGCATTAAAACAAATCTAATCCTCTAAATTAATCTATATTGAATGATGCTCTATATTATTCGCATTTTTATTAACCAGAATACACACACTATCTACATGGACCTCTATTGATCTAAAATAAATTCAAATAATTCTTCCTTTTTTAAAACCCTGTATTATGATCTTCCTCTATAAAATCATGCTAAGGTTTGGAGTACTCTTTACTTACAAGGGCTTACTATAGCCTTGCTCCAAATAAGGATGATTATGGATCATCTTATTTTGGTTATGATTATGATTATGATGCTTTTTATTTTGATGGTAAATTTGGAATTTCTTATAGGTGTCTTTTAAAAGTTTGAAGAAATTCTGTTGTGTTAAAATCAGTTGCAAAACTAATAGTATCAGACATAATAATATTTATAAAATATTATAAAAAAGTAGGAAAATAGTGAATTCTTCAATTTTTATTAATTATTTTTTTAATACAAGTGATTGATTAAAAAAAGCAATATATTTGGGGCATCAAACATTAATGAGAAATTCTATCTTATTGATTTACTTTAACATAATTGATGATAACTATTAAGAACTAAACAAATAGTTGATATTTAGCATTAATTCTACAATTGGTCACATTTATGATCTAATTACTTGCACAATTAAAAGAAATATAAATAAAATAAACCCTTTCAGAATCAGGAATTCTAAATCTCATTTATTAATTTGATGTAATATAAGAATGAATTAATTATTTAATTAAATATGGCAGAAGTTCCAGAATCTTTTAGAGCTGTTAGAGTTCATGAATATGGAAAGGGTGTGTAAATAGACACCATACCGACTCCTGAATTATAGAACGGAGAATTCCTTATTAGAGTTGAGGCAGCACCAATCAATCCATCAGATGCTCATTTTGCCAAAGGCCATTTTATACAAATTCCACTTCCAGTTATTCCAGGTTGGGAAGGTAGTGGTGTTGTTGTTAGACTGGGGTAGATATAATTCTATATCATAGTGATGGAACCCCAGAATGGCTTAAATTAGGTGACAGAGTGGCAATTAATGCTACACTTGGAAAGGGAACATATGCAGAATATGCGGTTGGTCATGTTGACAGATTTCTTAAATTAGATGACGAGACCACATTCGAATAGGCTGCTTCATTTTATATCAACCCCTTGACAGTATTAGGGATAATTGATGTTGTATAAAGAAGTGGATAAAACGTTCTTGTATAGAATGCAGCTGCATCAGCTTTAGGAAGATAGTTAATTCGATATGCATAATCCATTAATCTCAAAGTCATCAATATAGTAAGGAGATAGGAGTAAGTTGAATTACTAAAATCTGAGGGTGCTGAGTTCGTCCTTAATGATTCAGATCCAAATTTTGCAGAGCAATTGAGAAACTTGTCAGAATAATTAAAGTATTATTGTAATTGACTATTTAGGGCAAAAATTATATTTGATCCTGTAGGTGGAGATAAATTGGGTCATTTGTTAACTTTATTACCATTTGGTTCTACAGCATACCTTTTCGGCACTTTATCAGAATAAAAAAATATCACAATACCATAAGTGGAGTTGCTAGCTTAAAGAAAAGTTCTTAGAGGATTTACCTTATTCGAATTCATGGAGTAGAATCCACATCTTTTTCATGATCTCAATTTTCATGCCAAACTCAATTAATTGATTAGAAATGAACTTAGAACAAACTATTAAAGAGAATTTGGATTTGATCAGATTGAAGAGGCAATAGAATTTTCATAAAAGAACGCAACTAACGGAAAAGTTCTAGTGAAACCAAATCATCATAAATAATAAGAATGAGATTAATAAAAAAGTTATTATATTATTATTAATTGGGTTGAGTTAAAATCTATTTCTCCCAATAATAATATTTTAATATAAATATTTCATCCTTTAAACAAATCCCTAGAACAAAATAATTTTAATAACAAATGTTTATTTTATGATAATATATCTAATATCTAATAGATCAATCAATTTTTCTTGCAAACTTGAACTGATATATCTCCCCAACTTCCAATAAATGCGTTATTCCCGTTCTCTAACCATGTCGATGTGCCTTTGCTGAACTCATTGCCTTGTGCTACTACTCTTAATCTATATCTTCTTAGATCGTATATTCCCAAAGTTGACCAATAATCAAGCTTTGTATCTCTTTTAAGGTAATTTTATTGGTTAAATCTTTCTAGATCAAAGAACTCATATAATCTTGTTATCATTCCCAAGTATAATTATTCATTGTGGTAAACAACATTGTCTAATCCAAATCCAATCTTTAAGTTCTTTTAATGCACTACTTCATTGTTAACTAGCTTGAATTCTAGAACCTCTTATAAAAGTGAATCAGCCACCCAAAACCTATCTTTTCCATCCCATGTCATGCCATTTGCAACGACAGTCCATGATGTTGGAACAATTTTACATTCCGGAGTAACTAAAGAATTCTAACCTAATGAGTATTGGCAATCCAATAGGAATGTCCTTTTGATTTTGAAAAGGTAGGAAAACACAATGCTTAATTTTGTGAGTAGAGTGTCTTGCGATCGTCTTGAAAATAAGATTAAAATATATACCCATTCTAACTATTCGTTTCTGGTTGATAATTAGTGACCAGGAACCTTGTTGGGCTTATAACAACCAAATCGTTGAGTCCACCATTGTATTTTTGATCAACAATTATGGAATGTGTGTACTTCAAATCAAGATTCGGAAGGATCTCAAAAACCTCAATTCGTTCCCCTCCATATTTGAATGCGTGATTAATGACAAACAACTTATCACCATCAGGTTAGACAACAATATCAATTCCATGTATGTGTAGTGAAGTATTATCAGGAAATCCTATAAGATTTAATCGTTTCACTGTGAAATTATCAAGATGAGAATCTATTATGGCAAAGATACCATTAACTTCTACTTTAGTTATATCTTTATAGAATAAGTCACCAAAGTTTCCAGATCCAATAATTATGATATTATTTTTGTAAAATTAAAAATCTTCTGGTCCAGGCATATCTAGATCTAAATACTTGCAATCATGAAATGTCCCAACATGAGCCACATGTTGATAGAAGTCAATGTCATAAAGAACCTTAAGTGATACTCCAACAAGTACACCAAATATTATTTATCCGATCATAATTTGTAATATAAAAAAGATTAAGGATAATTTACTTATATATTAATAGTTATATCATTTCTTATGAAATCCTAGGATAATTGCATCATCGAAGTGATCAATGATGTTATCTAATATTAATATATTAAGAAAACATATTTTGTCCTTTTACATTATATACAATAATATTAATTTCTTAAAATTATAATAAAGTT
>VMTU01000442.1:0-14425 GCA_016759055.1 Paramecium bursaria
TAAAAATCACA
The DNA here is from genome assembly GCA_016759055.1 of Paramecium bursaria. NCBI lineage: Eukaryota > Ciliophora > Oligohymenophorea > Peniculida > Parameciidae > Paramecium > Paramecium bursaria. Next base: position 12 of record VMTU01000442.1, read on the forward strand.
ATAGGGTAAATGATAATCTATTGATCAAGTATTGTAAAGTTATGAACCTATGATCTAAGATAATAAATAAAAAAATTTTCTGAGGATAATTGTGTTTCAAGTCAAATAGAATATTATATAATATATAAAATCATTAATACTAAAACTGATTCAAATAGTTTTATTATTATTTTTATGAAAATCTTACTTTTATCATTATAGTCATGCCAGTGCTCCGGCTTGATGTCTCAGGCTGACTGCTTAACCAAAAGTGGATGTTAATGGGTATTAGATAAAATAACTAATATAACTAACAATTCAACTTCCACATCTATCTTGGGTATCTGTACTAAATTACAAAATTTTAGGAAGTTGTGCCAATTCTACAATAACTGCTGTGGTAATTGACCCCCCAACTTATTGCCTTAATGTTACCAGCTTGAAACTTTGTGCTTAGACGATTGGGTGCGCTTTTCTCAACAATACCTGCACAATTTTCAGCGGTTGTACAGCATACATAATTATTTATAATTAAGATTGTAATATCTTTCTGGCTGGATGTGTTACTAATGGAATGGGATGTGTTCCTCCTGATACATAATGTATTTTGTACGCAGGCAATTTGAATATTTGCAATACTTTTAAATAAAATGGAATGGCTTGTTCAAAATCAGCTTTATTTTGTAGACCTTTGGATTGCACATAAAAAATCCCACCAACTGGAACTGCTAACAACAAATTTTGGTGCTATAAATTTATTGTTCAAAATGGAAATAACTGCTAGTATGATGTAGGACCAAATTGTATTATTGGAGCAGCAGGAGCATGTGCTAAGTTTGTACCAACTTAAGGAACAAATGATGGAGAAAAAGCTTTCAGCTGTTATAAATTAAATTTAGATGGAACCTTAACATGCGGATATGCAAGCGGTGGATCATCATGCACAGCATCTGATTGCGCTTAATTCACTATTCCTTTTAGTGCAACTACCCCAGCATAGAAATTAGCATATTGTAGGTCAATAACAACTGATACAGCTTCAACTAAAAAAATTCTTGTGGTTTATCGGCGATAACATCAACTGCTTGCTCTGCTAGAGCTTGTGCAGATTATGGAATAGGGGCAACAGATGATGCTGGGTGCGTAACCTATAAAGCTGGATGTAAATATGCATCTGATGGATATTGTTATAAACAAGATATATATTGTGACTCTTATGAGTTTCCTACAAATTATACAACTGATCTATAAAAGGCATAATTTTGTGCTTCAACAGCTGCATCTACAACAGGCATCTGTGTATTAATAGCTGCAAACTCGAAAACAAAATGTAGCTCTCCAGTTATCGCGTGTACAAATATTTTATTTGGACCCTTGCTTACTAATGATTCAGATAAACTAGCATTTTGCAGAGCATCTAAGAAAAATGATGGAGATTATGTAGATATATACCACTCCGTATGATCCCTCTCCCAATTTGTCTGTTAGCCTGAACGTAAATCTATCTATTCGCTTCTCGTTCATAATAAAATAAAATTTACAATATATTTATTTTAGAAAATAATATCATATATTTAGATATATAGACTACTTTCTATGAAAAATGATTTATGCTCAAATGGAAAGAAATAAAATTGGTATAGAGTAGAGAATAATTGATATTTTTACATTATATTTATTTATTTATGCTCTTGATGAATTCATTCGGAGTGTGAATAAATGATTTTTTACCTAGGAATTCATTAAAATTTTTGGGGGAATCATTGAAGAGCAAGGATGAATACAATCATTTTGAACATCACCATCTGATTTACTAGATATCAGATTTTAATGAAGTAAATGGCTTATTGCAGATAGCAATAATTTCCATATTTCATTGCCAAATATATAAAATGATTCAGCTCTATCGAATATCGAATACACACAAATACAACTCTTTAGGTAAGCTATAAAATTCACTTTCAAGTATTTATCCAACTAGAGATTTTTTAAAGCATGTGCAAGAAACGGATAATCGAAAGTTAAGAAAAGGGATTAGATAATTTGAATATAGATGAATATAGCCTTTTTGTATTCTTATCCTTTTTATCTAATTAGATAAAAGCGAAAGAATATTCATGTATCGGTCTTTATTAAAAAAAATTAATTTATATGAAATATTAAGAGCAGTTAATTTGCCTTAATTAAAAAATGCACTCTTAATAAAAAACACAATCATTTAATAACGACTCAAGGGTTAATTCGCATGGAACACACCTTTTCTGATTTCTTCATCAGCTGACGACAAGCAAGTAGAAATAAGGTGAATTTCGAAACAATAATGCTTGGTGTATTATTGTTAATTATTGTTAACATCCATACTTTTTTTGTTTTTTCACTTATATCGTACTTGTGATAATAGCTAGTCATCTGTCAGGTAATAAAACCTTAATTAGCAAGAAAGGCGAAATTTTTGATAATAACTTAAAACTCACTAAATATGTGATGTACAGTCATTTCATTATGAGAATGGTGTGAATTATCATAAAGCAATAGTTGAATAAAAAAATATGAAATATACATCATTAGTCGGACTCTTCGGCCAATAACGAAGTTTTTTATTTTAATTAATGTAGTATATATGGGGTCTAATCATGAATGACGTCTAATTTTCTAGTGAGCGACACCGGTGTATAAATGATAAATCTTATTTCAAATATTTTTATTTAATATTTGAGAAAAACGATGAACAAGATGTTCATAATAGTGCTCTTAGTCATAATGGCATCAACACAGACCACAGTTACCCCAAAGACTTAGGCTTGTGCATGTTCTAACTTGCTGAGTTAACCAGACTGCATAGCAAAGAGCGGATGTGCATGGACATTTGCAACATCGACAAATTCTACAACAAACACAACAATCACATCCACGACTCAAGGTACATATTTTTAACAAATGATGTAGGAACTTGTGCTAATTCTACAACCCCTGCAGTGGCACTTGCACCACCAACATATTGCCTTAATGTAACAAACGTGACACTCTGCGCTTAGACCATCGGGTGCGCATTCTTAAACAATACCTGCACAATATTCACAGGTTGCTCCGCTTACGTATAGACAACAAATGCAGCTTGCCAGGCCATCTCAGCACGTTGTACAACAGATGGAACAAGATGTGTTGCTCCTACAGCATGCTCCACTTATACCACCTAAGCTCTTTGCACTGGTAATTTAAATTTTTCTATATTTTTTTAGGAAACATAGCAACTTCAGGAGCAAAATCATGTACTTGGACAAATAGTGGTGCATCAGGAACTTGCGCTGACAAAGTTTGCTCTGACGCTCCAACAACATATAGTACTTAATCATAGTGCAATGGATGGATTGCTGGATGCCTAACAACTGGAAAAGGATGCACAACAACATTAGGCGCTTGCAGCTCGTATACTATCGCCAACGGATGCTTAGGAATGATAGGTTCAGATGGTCCCTGCACAACTAATACAGCAGCAGGATCAACAGTATGCAGACCCCTTGTCTGCACAGATGCTGCAACAACTATAACAACGAATCTAGCTTGCTCTACGTTTCTTTCAGGATGCGTAACTAATGGGAAAGGGTGTGTTTCATCATTATCAGCATGCAGCACTTATACACAGACTTAAGGGTGCACAGGTCTCATCGGATCGGATGGACCATGCACGGCTAACACAGTTGCTGGATCAACTGCATGCAGAGCCTTAGCATGCACAGATGCTCCTGCTAGTACAAACACTAATGCTGGATGCTCAAGCTTCTTATCAGGTTGCGTTACGACTGGATCTGGATGCACAAACTCACTAGGACCTTGCTCATCATACACAGGAACGACAACAACATGTTCTTCATACATAGGAACTGACGGAAATTGTAAAGGAACTTCCAATACAGCAGGATCATGCTCTGCAAGAACTTGCGCTGATGCCCCAACAACGACTAATACAAATGCTGCTTGTGCTGCCTTCTAAACAGGATGCATAACTACTGGAGCTGGATGTACTTCAACTTTAGGATCATGCAGCTCATATACAGGAACGAATACAACTTGCACCCAATATATTGGCAGCGATGGAAACTGCACAGCACCTTCAAGTTAGACATCTCCAGCTAATTGTGTTGCTAAAGCTTGCTCAGATGCTCCTAATACAACTACAACAAATGCTGCTTGTTAGGCTTTTTCGTACTAATGCGTCACAAATGGAGCAGGATGCGTAGTACCTACAACTTGCGAGGCGACTGGACTTGCTATCACTTGTCAAGGAAGCTCTTCATGCTCTTCGAGTCAAATTTGTTTGAACAGATCAGCTTGTACAAATTACTAAAATTAATCATAATGTTTATTAAATCAATAACAATACACAGCAGGAGGAACCGTATATCTAAGAGCTTGCTCATGGTCATCAGGAGCTTGTTCCAACTAAGTCTGTACCGCGCTTGCCACATCTCTAACGACTGATACCGCTTGCTCAGCTGCACTTGCTGGATGTCTCACAAATGGAGGAGGATGTATAGACATTTCTGCTCCATGCACTGATTATAAGGGAACTTAAACTTAATGCAATGCTTTCAAAGGACTTAATGGGACATAGACATGTGGAAATGCAACAGGAGCAACATCAACTACAAACTGTATTATTAAAACTTGTGCAAATGCAAATACAGGAGGAGCCATAACATCATAAGCAAATTGTGCAAGCTGGTTAACGGGGTGCTATTTTGATGGTAAAGATAACTGCACAAATTCATCTTGTGATAAATATTATGGTGTACTTACTACATGTACAGCGATAACTACAGCAGTGGATGGATCCAACAAACCATAAATATGCTATTAACCCACTGCAGCAGCAACACCAACAACAGCCTGTGCAGTAAAAGCATGTTCTTAGGCACCAAATACAATTACAACTAATGCAGATTGCAATAACTTTTTGGCAGGTTGTATTACAAATGGAGCAGGATGTGTTGACACTACATCAGCTTGCTCGGTTTATACTGGAACTATGGCTACTTGCATTACATTTAGCTAAAATGGTTAGGCTTGCTCAAAATCGTTTGCATTATGTAGGGGCTTATCATGCACTAGTAAAACTCCTCCAGCCGGCACAGCTAATAATAAACTTTGGTGTTAGCAATTTATTGATCAATAAGGATATAACTGCCAATATGACGCAGGACCAAGTTGCATATCCGCTGCAGCAGGTTCTTGTGACAAGTTTGTACCAACATCTGGAACAACCGATGGTGAAAAAGCATTAAGTTGCTATTAATTAAAATTAAATGGTACAGTTAAATGCGGATTTGCAACTGGTGGATCAACCTGTGTTGCATCAGCTTGTAGTTAATTTACAATTCCATCTTCAGCTACAACCATACCATAGAAGGCATCATTTTGCAAAGCATTAATTACAGATACTGAAAATACAGTTAACTCATGTGCATTAGCATCTGCAACAGCAACTGCTTGTTCGACTCATTAATGCACAGACCTAGAGTTAGGTTTTTCTGATTCCATACTATGCACAGTATATAAAACTGGATGTATGTATGCAATAGGGGGCTATTGCTTTCCATAAGGAGAAGATTGCACTGCCTATGTTATTCCTCTGGCTTTCACAACAGATTTATAGAAGACATAATTCTGTGCTACAACTATAAATTAAGGAGCGAGTGGAGGAATATGTTCTTACAGAGCCTCAGTTTCATTAACAAATTGTAGTACTAATGCTACTGCTTGCACAGATATAACTTTGTCGGCATAAAATAACCTTGCATCTGATGTAGATAAATTAGCATTTTGTAGAGCATCGAGAACTAAAGACAGTAAAACATGTGCATACACCACCACAACAACCAGCTCTTGTGTTGCTCTAGCGGCATGTACTACTTATACAACAGTAGGTGCTACAGATGATGCTAAATAAATATACTGTTCCAAACTTATAGATGATACCGAAAAAGCATGCATTTACACCTCTGGCAATACTTGTGCAGTACCCACAGCAGCTATCTGTTCTGATTTGACTACTTTAGGAGCTAATGCAATCATCAAATAGTCAGTTTGCAATTCATATAGATTAAATGCCCTCTGTGGATATGCATCTACTTCCACTGCAAATGTATGTTCTGATGCCAAATGCACTGATGTAGACCCATCAATAGCATCATCAACATTCTGCATAACTTAAGTATTTAACTGTGTCTATGATGGACTTAATTGTAGAAATGTAGCTGCTTCTTGCACAGATTATACTGCTCAAAACATCTGGTAGTGGAGCATTAGTAAATTGTTCAAATCTATAAATTGGGATTGGAGATAAATGCACATATAATGGTGGCTCCAATTGTGCAGCAAGGATCTTGCACAGACACTATTACTAATCCGAATGCAGCAAACTGCGGGGCCTATTTGAGAAGTTGCGTATTTAATGGATTGAATTGTGTATAATAAGCTTCATCTTGTAATTTATATTAACCGCAAGGAGCTAATGATGCTTCTAAAGCTGCAATATGCAACAGTCTGACAAATACCAGTTCAGCTAAATGTTCCTATTTATCAGGATCTAATACTTGTATAAGTAGGGTATTCTCCTGTAATTACGATCTTCCAGCTGCCTCACAAAATGCTCTAATTGGAAAGACCAGCTTGTGCCTTAGCTATGGATCCTGATGATCTCCTTTGTGCCTGGGATCCTGCAACACCAGCGAAATGTACTGCAAGAATATGTGCCTTAGCCATAACAGCTAACTCTGACAGTGAATGCAATACTTGGTAATAAGGTTGTGATTAAAATCCAGCATCTCCCTGTAGTCTTTAAATTTGCTCAAATGCTCCAGTCACAGCCACTACAAATGCAGCATGTGCAACTTTTAGAAAAGGATGTCTAACAAATGGAGCTGGATGTGTTGAGACCACTGTCGCTTGTTCAGGCTACAAAGGAAATTAGACAACATGTAATGCATTCGTTGGAAACAGTATTCCTTGCACAAACACTTCAACAGCTGCAGCTACTGATGCATGCTAAGATAGAACCTGTGCTGCAAATACCACAGCTAAAAGTGATTCTGAATGTAAGACATGGTTATCGACATGCGTTTGGAAAGGAAGCTCAGGATGCTCTGACCCATAACCTTGCGCTTCATTTACAGGTACTGCAGACTCTTGTCCCACATTTACAGCAAATGATGGACCCTGCTATGGAACAGGAACAGCTGCTTCACCAGCCCCATGTGCTGCCAACGTTTGCACATCTGCACCTTCAACCTACAATACCGATGCTTAATGCAAAAGTTGGAGATCAACATGCATGACAAACGGATTTGGATGCATCACAGCCTCAAGTGCTACTTGCTCAAGTATTCTTTCACCCTTAGTTTGTCCTCTTTATAAATCAACCGCTGGATTATTTTGCGACTTGGCTAATTAGTGCAAAACAAAGCCATCAACTTGTGGCGGATTTACAACTGCATCTGAATGTAACAACACTCCGTTAGTTGGATAAACATCGCCTACATGCGCTTGGAGTGCAGCCACTACAACTTGTATTCCTCTAACTTGTTCATTGCTACCTGTTACATTAACTACAGATGGAGCTTGCAGTGCAGTTATTTCAACTTGTACAACTAATGGAGCAGGATGTGTCACTAAAGGAGCATGTTCAACCTATAATAAATAAGCTTGTGGTCCCGCTACGACAACAGATACTTAGAAGGTTTGTATTTGGTCAAACTCAGTGTGCCGACCTATCCAATGTACTGATAATACCACCGCATCATCAGACGCAGCTTGCAATACCTATTTGGCAGGTTGTAGAACTACAGGACTTGGATGTGCTGCAACTCTAACATGCTCGGTCTTCACAAGTGCAGCATTATGCTTATTCGATAGTACAAATTCCCCATGCTTATGGTATAAATCATCAGCAACTGCCGCAGGTACTTGCATAAATTATACACAATGTAGTGATGTTATTCAATCAACTCATGCTGCATGCTAAGCTGCTTCACCGCTCTGCACAACTAACGGAACAACTTGTATTGCAATCACTGGATGCTCAAAGACAGTATTATAAGCAAGTTGCATTTTGGGAACTGATGGAAATTGTGGATGGTTACCTGCAGCTGGAACAACTGCTGCTGCATGTGCATTATACACTAACTGTTCAGCTGCTACAGGGACAACAACTTCACAATGCTAAGCTTGGGGACCAACATGCATATCAAATGGCACAACTTGCTTATCAAAATCAACTTGCTCATCATATTCAACTTAAATTGCCTGTGGAAATTCTGGAACTGATGGAACATGCTTCTGGGTAGCTCCAACTGGTACAGCAACAACCGGAACTTGCAGACTATAATTATGTTCTGATGCAACTACTAATATGACCACACATACAGGATGCCTTGCATTTTCAGCTTCAACGGCTTGCACCACCTCAGGAACAGTTTGCATTTCTTAAGCAACATGCTCAGCTTACACAGCTTAAGCTGGTTGCGTTTAGGGAACAGATGGAGTATGCTTCTGGGCAACAACGTCAACATCTGCTACAAATACAACAGCCCCTGTAGCTACATCTGTTTGCCGACTTAAATAATGCACAGACTCATTGCTAACATCTAGTGCTGCATGCTCTACAGCTATTTCAGGAGTCAAATGCGTTTCTAATGGAGTTAATTGCATACCTTAATCAACTTGCTCATCATATACAGCAAGGGAAGCTTGTTTAGGTGGTGGTTCTGATGGAGCTTGTGCTTTTACACCAGGAACAAATGCTACAACACCAAATGTAGGAACATGCGCTTAATTTACATAATGCTCAAATGCGAATTCTGATCAGACTGCATGTAATACAAGATTAGACGCGTGCTACTTTAATTCAACAACCACCAATGGAACCACAACATCATCTTGTCAACCTCATACATGTTTAACAAAAGCCTTAGGATCATCATGCTAACCTGTTCCATCATGGGATTTATCTACTTATCAGATATGTGTACTGACAGGAACAACATGTGCTGCAGGAAACCCAGCTTCCTTTACAGCAACATCATGTTATTCAAACTCAGTAGGAACATATTCATGGAGTGTCAACACCTCATCATGCACAGTTTGCATTAGCTCTACACCAAATACAACAAATAACACAGCCAACAATACGAGCACACAAGGAATCCTTTTCAGTCTAGTCTTAGCAATAGTCTTATTATTTTGATTGATTTAATACATATTATCGGGAAGAATAATTATTACATAATATAATAAATTTTAATTAAGAAGCTTCCTTCCTATTTTCTCAAATCTTTAGACTCAAAATATCCTGATTTCCCCCTATCAGCTTCACACTCTTGCATAATATCGTTAAAACTAATAATTAATTCCATTATCTAATCGATGAGAAATTAATCTTGTTAATTTTTGTTCATTTCTAACCCGATGTGCTTAATTAATGCTCAGAAACTAAGATGACGGAGTTGATAATTCCGTAAATTCATTGAAATGTTAGAAAAAGGAGAAAAAAATTTGGCAACCGAAAAAAATTAAATATTCAAGATTATATATACAGCCAATAATATCCTAGCATTTCATAGTCTCACTTTCGTTGCTTCAGATAGCACTAATGAGAAATAAGAAGGGGGATTAAGAAATTATTGTTTGCGATTAAATAATGTTTTTATTAAACAATTTAAATGAAATATTTAAATCCAAGAATTCAAGAAATCAATTTTTTTGATTTCACGAAATATTATTTTAATGAAAACATAAATTTATCTAAGTCCAGCAAGAACTTGCGCTGATGCTCCAACAACGACTAATACAAATGCTGCTTGGGCTGCCTTCTAAACAGGATGCGTAACAACTGGGGCTGGATGCACTGTAGCTTTAGGATTATGTAGCTCTTTTGCAGGAACGAACACAACATGCTCACAATATATTGGCAATGATGGAAACTGCATAGCACCTTCTAGCTAAATCATAGATGCTTCGTGTGTTGTCAAAATATGCACCTAAGCACCAAATACTTTTGCAACTAATTTCGAATGCCAAGTATTTTCTAATTAATGTGTCACAAACGGATCGGGATGTATACCTACCACAACTTGTGAAGCAACTACTTTTGCTATTTCTTGTTAAGGAACATCTTATTGCTCCCAAAATAAAATATGTTTGAATATATCAAATTGCTCAAATTACTTAAATTAATCTTAATGTTTGTTAAATAAATAATAGTATTAAACAAGAGGTGATGTATATCTAAGGTCGTGCATCTGGTCAATTAAGTAGTGCTGAATTAATTATTACCTTAACTACTGATGTAGCATGCTAAATTGCTCTGGCTGGATGTGTAACAAATGGTGCTGGATGTTTAGACGTTTCTGCTCCTTGTACAAGTTATTACGGATCATAGCATTTGTGTTATTTTTGCAGATGACTCAATGAGACTTAGGGATGTAGTTAATTAACAAGTGCACAAAACTCCTTGCACGACATCAGGTAATGGTTGTATCCCCTAATCTACCTGTTCATCCTATAAAACATAGGCAGGATGTATTTAAGGAACTGATTGGAATTTGCTTCTGGGCAATCTCAACAATACCTGCGACAAGCTCTGCACCTTCATCTACTATAACTTTATGCCGACTTAAATAATGTGGCAAAGTTATAAAAGGAGTCAAATGTGTATCTAATGGAATTTATTGCATTCCTTAATCAACATGCTCATCATATACATCGAGAGAAGCTTGTTTAGGAGGTGGCTCAGACGGAGGATGTGCATTTACACCTGGAGTGAATTCAACAACACCAAATATAGGAACTTGTGTTAAATTTTAAGAATGTGCAAATGCTAATTTTGATTCAATAGCATGCAAATCGAGATCTGATGTTTGTTATTTTAATTCAACTATTTTGAATGGAACATTAACTACATCATGCTCTCCCCATACATGCATCACAAAGTCTTAAGGTTCTTTTTGTCAGCCTGTTCCCTCTTGGGACCTATAAAGCTATTAAATTTGTGTTTTAATTGGTCCTATGTGCGTTGCAGGAAATGCAGCATAATTGACAGCATCAACATGTTATTTAAATCAGCTGGAACTTATACATAGAATGTGCAATCCTCATCATGTGGAGCCTGTGTTCAAACAACAGCTCCAAACACACCAACTAACTCAACTAACAGCACCAATGATTCATATGGATGTTTAATAGGACTAATGTTACTAATAAGCATTTTGTTATGAAATGATCAATATATAAATATAAAGAATTTTAGGAATATAAAATTAATATTTGGTTATTTTATGTTTATGCTTATCTCTTCATATATTCTTAGATTAAAAAATTTAGATACGATATAGTCTGTCCATTGAGATATTTTTTTTGCTAGGATTGAGAGATCTACTAAATTAAATGCATATATATATAATTAATCCTTATTTTAAAATAACAAATCGTATCTTCCAACAATTATTCAAAATATTTATCATTATTTCTTGTGGTAGTTTATAATTTATCTATGAATTTCTCGAGTATATTATGAGAAATTTTAATAATCGATTTAATTTAATCAAATGGTTCCTTTAAAGTAGCTAAGGTGATATTCTTTTTATAATACAAAACAATTATTATGTGAAAATTCTTCGACATTTAATTATACACATGTACTTGATTCCAACTATTTACATAATTTTATTTAACAGGACAGCCAAAAAGTTGATAATGCGATTGCTATGTGATTTACGAATTTTCTCATTAATAGATAAACTTTTTGATTGAAACAATTATAGATAAAAATCAAGTTTATAGAATATTTATATATTATCAATCCATCTATATATTGAATATCTGAGGCTATTTTAGTGATTGGAAAACATTTATTTTACAAAATCTAATTCTACTGAATTCCTTGAGTTTTCCACTATTTATCAACCTGTTCTCTCTAACCCAAGTATAATTCGATGATTTTTAGGGATTTCTTCACATAGTGCTTTTTTAGAATTCGACTACTCCAACATCGTTAGCAATCGTTAGCAATCGTTAGCAAGCTTATGATAAAGACAAAAAAAATGAAAATTGACATTATGAAAAGAGTTTAGAGATTTCGAGAGCTAGAATTTAAGATAGCTTTTGTTGCCCAATAAAATAAATATTCTCAAAGTAAAGGCGTCGAAACCAATTGATTTATGTTATTAAAGCCTAACCTTAAGATGCGATAGAAATACAAAAATGTCTGAAACAGAGAACAAAAGAATTAGTTACAAATAACAGTTGATATGTTTAATGATTTCTGTATTAGAGATGTTAAGAAATCAGCATGTTCAATATCACTGGTTGAAGTAAGGTTATATGAGATAGCAATTTCGATTCTGACGTTTTTAAATTGAGGAGAATATAATTTTATAATAACAATTAAAATAATAATTCATACGAATTGCAGTATCTACATTTTTTTTTATAAAACTCTCCCTCACATTTTTATTCAATCAGGGTTTTCATAATGTAAATTTTTATTAAGTTCTATCGATCCCTAAAGATTGAAAAAACAAAAGGTCAGATTTTAGAAAACATTTCAACAATATTTGTTTTCAGTTAGTCCTTTTGTATTTTTTATGATAACTATTGTTTACTCAATAATTAATAAATCCAGATAGATTCTTACTTACAATTAATGAAGTTGAAATTTTTCCTTAAGTGACTAAGGATTTAGAAACTACTAATTTTTTTGAAAAGATAGTAAATTAACAATGATTATTTTCTAGCATGATCTGTAGTTCCAGAATAAATAGAATAGTATATCTAAAACTTCTACAATAGCTGTCTTCAAACAACGTCGAACCAAAAGATTAAGAGAGTAAATGAAAAATATTATTTCCTGGAATAATCTAGGCTCCCCAATAAATAGAATATTATTTTTATGAAAAACATATTTATTTGTTTTCTTTTAGTTATAGCAACTTAATCATAAACTACAGTCACTCCAAAATTATAGAGATGCTAATGCTCTGACTTGAAGCCTCAGGCTGACTGCTAAGCTCAAAATGGATGTTCGTGGACAAATATGACGCTTGATATTAACTCGACAATCCCATAAGGTATTTTTCTCCATTATATTGTTTAGGTACTTGTGCTAACTAAACATTTACTGGAGGGATGACTCCATCCTATTGCCTTAATGTTATTAACTTTAAAATTTGTGCTTAGACGATTGGATGCGCTTTTCTCAACAATATCTGCTAAATATTCAGTGGTTGTTCAGCATACGTATAAACAAAAAATGAAGAGTGTTAGAATATATCAGCTTAATGTACTACTGATGGATAAAGATGTGTTTAACCTGCAGAGTGTCAATCATATAAATCTTAATTTCTTTGTACAGGTTATAAAATATTCAAATTATTTAGGAAACATCGCAACATCGGGATCAAAATCTTGCAATTGGATTTCAAATTAATGCGTTGATAAAGTTTGTTCTGATGCTCCAACAACTTATACAACGTAAGCATAATGCACTGCATGGATTGCTGGGTGTTTGGCAACTGGAAAGGGGTGTGCAACAAGCTTAGGAGCTTGTAGTACTTATAAACAGGTTAACGGATGTACGGGAATGATAGGTTACGATGGACCATGTATTGCGGATACATCAACAGGCTCAACATTATGCAGGCCTTTAGTCTGCTTGGATGCACCATATATATTATAGACAAATTATGCTTGTTAAGCCTTTCTTCCAGGTTGCTTGACAAAAGGAAAAGGATGTGTTTCAAGTCTTTCTGATTGTAGCCTGTATTAATAGTATCTAGGATGCACAGGTCTTATCGGATCAGATGGACCATGCACCTTTAATGCTACAGCTGGCTCAACTACATGCAGAGCTTTAGCATGCGCGGATGCTCCTGCTAGCACAATTACAAATGCTGGGTGCTAAAGCTTCTTAGCAGGTTGCGTTACAACTGGATCGGGGTGCACTTATTCACTTGGGCAATGTTCATCTTATAAGGGAACTTCAATAACTTGCTCTTCTTTTAGAGGAACAGATGGAAATTGCAAAGGAACTTCTACTACAGTAGGATCATGCTCAGCAAGAATTTGCGCTGATGCCCCAATAGCGACCTATAAAAATAACGAATGTTCTGCTTTCTAAATTGGCTGCGTAACAACAGGAGCTGGATGTACTGCAAGGTTAGGATTATGTCGTTTTTATAAAGGTACCGCAACTACATCTTGCATTTAATTTATAGGAATTGACGGAAACTGCACAGGACCTTCAAACTAAACGAATGATGCTGCATGTACTGCCAAAGTATGCACTGATGCACCAAATACAAATGAAACTAATTCTGCCTGCTCAGCCTATTCATATTTATGCGTTACTAACAGAGCGGGATGTATAGCGCAAGTAGCTTGCG
>VMTU01000405.1:0-15654 GCA_016759055.1 Paramecium bursaria
TTGCTCTTTTTGTTTTAACAATAATTGCCTGCTCGTATTCTTACTCAGAATCAGTTTTGACTAGGTATGCTATCTATTTAAATTATAAGATTGTAGATTTTTCAGATAGTAGCAACTTTTATAACTTTTCTATCATTTATAATATCATTTAGGAGAAGTTATTTGAATAACCATCATGGGAAAGAACATTTTATAATTGTTTCCATTCTAATTTTTGTTGTCATATTGAGAATTACTTACTTACTGATAAGACTATTTGACATTGATTAAGAATATATTCGTGAACATTATGAAAAGTCGACTTTACAGTACAATATCCATAAATAAGTATATATTAGGTCTTTATTATATTTTACAATGAACACAATTTGTGAATTTACATTTAGGCTATGCCTCGTTAAACTATTTTGAATTAACTTTAAATTGATCAAATATTTGATTTTCTATGTATTTTATTCTATTAATTTACTCTCATCTCTTCTAAGCATGAAAAAGTCTTATGGGTCGTATGTATTCTGAAGCAGGATATCAAAAAGAATAATCAAATTAATTAATTTTTAATTGGATTTAATTAAATTCCTCAGTAACTACTAAAAATTAATTACTCTTCATTAATGAATATTGGATACTTTATAAGCATGTCAATTAAATATTTATTTTGCTTTTAATTTTAGTTATTACTTTTATCATTTTAGAATTGATCCAAGTAGAGTATATAAACTAGAGAAAGTTCTATGTCCCAATGAATAAATTTTAATCATTCATTTATATATTTTAATATGAGAAGAATTATATATAAATTCTCATAACTAGACCCTATTAAGGAGAAGAAAGTGGGTTGGATCCAGGCAAAGAGAGAATAAATAATTAGGGAAGCTATCCAAGTTTAAAAATAGCAAAATTAATAATTGAAGCCTAAAGAAGATTACCGTGCATAAATCCTATTTTAAGATATATTAAATAGAGAAGTTGATGTGTTATTATATAATACAAGAGGGAGAGTTTTTTATTATTCAGTGTTTGGATATCTCTTATCGATTTCATTATCAATATATGGATTCAATTAAATCTTAAAGGATTAGAAATGGTATAAAAAAAGATTTGAAATATTTAAAATGACAGTGACATCACTGTTCATGGTCATGATACTTAGGTAATATCGAAAATTATACAAATATCATGTTGAATTTGTCTAATATAATACTAGAAATAAAGAATTTACCATTAAGAAACGAAATATTATTGGGTTGCTAAGATCATAATAAGTACCTGTTGATAAATTATTATACACATCAGATAGATCACTAAATTTATCGAAAATAAATTACATAAATATTGAAAATCTAGAGTGCTATTTTATAGGTTATGATTATGCATGGAAAAATAAACAATTCTTCAGTCATCTAATTCAGTAGAATATTCAATGAGAGTTATATTAAAAATTAAGAAGATAATATATTTTTCGATTAATTATGAATTTTTTTCTTTTGCAATCTTTCAACTAATTTATCCATCAAATCAACAGATAAGAACCATATTATTATTAAACAAATTATGATGTGATCAATCATGAATAAATAAACTCGTAATTACAACATTTATGATAAATATAAAATCATTTAGGGCATTTTTTATATCTCTTTATATAATCTTCGTATTTATTCTTACATTATATTTAGGTCCATTAAAAGGTATTTACTTTATGGTCCTTACTCATCAATTCGAAGTTTTATTAATATTTGTTCACTAGACTTTCTATTGCCCACTCTTCATCGATATTCATCCTTACTTTGTTCTTCTTTTATTCTACCTTATCTTTAGGAACCTCTTATTGTTGTAATATTTTTTGTATTTATTTAATATCTATCTCTTCTGCCTCTATGAACTCTGATGGTGGTTTATCTGATAATTTTGTTATTTTCTCATTGATCTTGAAATTATTGATTCCCAATTTATCTAAATTGGCAGTAAAGCTCAGACTCTTATCCCAACCAGGTATTTTATTAATGAGACTTTATGTTTTTTTGATTTTCTTATGTCTTGATGTTATTCTGCTTGAACTTTTTTTGTTTCTCTAGACTGTCTTCTTTCTTCCCATAAATTAAAATTAAAAATAATAAAAAATTAAAATTATCTTATCTATTACAAATTCTGTGAATTTCAAAAGGAGTAAAATATATATCCAAATCGCTCTCCCCCACATTTCTAATTATATATAATTTTATTTATTATTTTTGCATCATATAAATATGGAATTAATTTAACAATTGAAGCAGCATATGTATATTTAATCTCTAAATCCATTAGTGGCCATAACTTCAACATTGTGAATTTCAACAAGTATATGATACAAAATGAAATCGGTGATTTACAGTCATTGATCCGAATTTGCAAATTGGATGAAACTGGATAAAGATTCAATCTTTGGAGACTATTTTTCAAGTATACCATTATTCAAATCAATAGAGTGTATTTGCCAACCGATAATGTATTTGAAAAGATAGAAAAATTGGAAAAGTCAAGAGATCACTACAAATAATTATGCGAGAAATATCTGAAAGTGTAAGAGCAGGCACCTTAAAAATAAGAATAAAAGTAATCAGGACCTTTAGGAGGCCCTCTAGGCGGTCCGTTAGGTGGACCTTTAGGAGGCTAATCCAAATAAACAAAATAAGCATAACCTGTAGACAATTAAGAATTACGATCTGAAATCAGGAAAGATGTTGAAAGAACTTATTAAGAAACTTAATTTTTCGCTAACAAGAAAATAATATCAATTTTGACAAACTTATTGTTTATTTGGTCCAAAGAGAACCCTGAAATTTCCTATCGATAAGGGATGAATGAAGTTGCTGCATCAATAATTTATGTATATTTCAAAGAAGCCCTCTATTAAGCAGAAGTAGACAAATTGCAATAAGTACAGAATATTTTAATATATAGGCATCTCAATAAGATAAAGATGTTTTATTGCAATTTAATTCATGGGAATACGCTGAAGCAGATATTTATGTTGTATTCTAGAAATTAATGAATGAAGCCTAACATATGGAAATGTTTAGGCCCAATTACACAGAGGCTTAGAAAATTAAGTTATAAAGCAAAAAGCCTAGTGCAATTTTGACAAGAGTTGCTAAAATTTAGGATATTCATCTAAAATCAGTCGATTTAGCATTATTTAGACATCTTAAATTATTATAAGTAGAATTCCAGATATTTCTTTTAAAATGGATCAGGTATTAATAATAATATATTTCTAAGATGTATGTTCACTAGAGAACTTCATATGATTGAATCATTCAAGGCTTGGGATGCAATATTCTACGATTATTTTGTTAGTAACTAAGACACCTTATTGCTTGTAGACGCAATAGCATTATCTATGATTGTTTATGTCAAAAATGACTGTAATTATATTATTTACACTCATTTTAGTATTGAAGGAAGAGGAGAACAGTCCTTGTTATTAAAGATTTTTGAAGTATGTTAATATTACAGATCTCCCAGGATTAATCTAGTAATCATTCAGAGTTAAGGATGTAATTCTAGGACTTAAAACAGCGGAAGAAGTTTCCGAATTATAATAACAAGTATCATTATTATTAATGTTAGGCACCTATTTATAATGATAAGATATTGAATCCAGTTTATTTTGCAAATGATCGAATTGATGTACGGGATAAGGATGCTAAAGTTTAAGTATTGTAACCAGAGAAGCCTTAATATAAAATGAAGGGCGATGTTGATTTAGAGTATAAAGATGATCCTCCTATCAAACCAAAGCCATAGCCCTAAGAATAGAAAATATTCAAAACACAATTTTAAGTTGAAGAAAAAGAGAAAGAGAAGGATTAGAAGAAGGCAGCTCCAAAGGAATCAAAGGAAGACAATCAATAAGTCACTGTGCCTTAATTTGGATTATAAGAATCCTTGAAAAATGTATAAGCAGCCTTAAAGTATTTGAAATAAAAACGAGACAAGTAATAATATTAAATATCATATTAGCTCAGATGCATATGAAGAAGTCGTAAATAATTTACAAGAAACATAGGACTTTTTAGAAGCCTGCTTGGGTAATTAGAATGGATCACAGTAAATATATTTATTAATCAAAATAAAGAGTTAAAGAGGCAAAAATATCAGTCACCTAAGGAGGGTTCGTAATTAAGAAAAGTTCCGATTATTAAAATTAGCAATAAGATAGTATGACAGATAAGTTTAAGAATTTCTTTAAAAAATCATGATAAATATATTTAATGTTCAATTATATGCATATTTTATAGAAAGTTTATCATGTATTTAAAAGAAACTATAAAATTTTGTTAAAGGTTCCTCCATTCGCTAAGACATGCTTATTTAAATCCTACGAGATCAGAGATTTTATGTATGAGACTACTATAGTGATGCCTTTGTTTACATTATATATTAGTGATAAAAATCCAAAGAATCAATTTAAGGCAAACTTCATTAGGAACCCTTAGAAACTATAATATATAATTGATTCTGAATCGTTTGTTGCATTATAGTGTGATTCAAACCAAGCTGTCATAAGATCTAAAACTATTTACAAATGCCGAGATAGCATCGATTAACTATTCAAATACCTCATATAACCAGGATATACTTGTATGATCAATTTGAGTATGATAAACAATTTCATACCCAGAGTATATATCTTTAAATTATATTAGAGAATGAACTAAATAGACAATTATTTTATGCCTTTAAAGATTTTAAACTGATCGATATGGATAAACTCAGATATCTGTACGATAATAACGATCTTAAATAATTCGACTTTGGCAAGAAAAGAACGCCAAAGAACCTCTATGATCTATTATTTAATGACTTCCATCATAATTTGCATGAATGGAGATAAATGTTAAGGAAGAATGGAATTATAAATTCGTAGACGATGATGTCCAAATAGTTTGGATTATAATTATAGAGTTTATATTATTTATAGTATGCAGAAGATAAGTAGTAATTACTCTAAGATATTTTATTAATGAATCAATTTTTTATTGATGACAAAGATTTTATAAAAGTATATATTTATTATTTAACTAACTAAGTATCTCTTAGGAATTGAAAAGAATCAAAGATTAGTTCGGGTTGCTATTTATAGGAATATTCGACAACTAGATATTGATGATAAGTTTAAAAAGTTTATTTTATATTTTGCAAAGTCATATGGCTTAGATTAGACGAGATAACTCATTAAAGAGTTAAAGATAAGTTTAAAATATTTTGTTGATTGAAAAAGATTAAATAAGATTAAAAAAATAAAAAAAAATTATAATAAAAACAAAAAAAAATGAGAAATGTCATTCTTTAGACTTTATTAATTTTACCATCATATTTTTAGGGAATAGGATTTTTGCCTCATCTTCAGCAACAACGTCTAGCTCAAATTGATCCCTTGGTGGTTATCCGATGCTTAAATAATGCTCCTAATCATCACTCAAGTCCTACGTTCTAGTATTTCTTAAGGGTATTCTGACCTTTCTTCGCTACTTCTCAAATCTATCATTCTACTCCTATTTTTCCAATATTCTCCTACCGATCTCCTGGAAGTCCTATTCACAAAACTATGGATTGCTATATGGTTCAAATGGTTGTGACTAGGGCTTTGCTCTTTTGGAGAAAAGTTCCTACCTCTTTCTCTTGTGCTCCTATTACTAAGCATGAAAAAAAAATTGAAAAATCATTTATTTATATATTAATTTTATTCATCTCATATAACAAATTACTTTTCCCGTATACTTCCTAATCAATGGATGAGGCGATCGCAACAACGGAGCCAGTATTTCCAATATATTCGCTTTAGCAATCTCCATTCTCAAATCAGTGCAGAATTAACACAACTACATTAGTACTATCAGGCATTAAACTACTGGTTCAGCATGCTTTTGCTTCTCCAACAGGAATTTTTTCAAATCTCCAATCACATTGTTATCCTTAATTTCTTTAATGACATCAACTCCATTTAAAAGTTTTAAATTCTTATCATAATTTCCCAACAGTTAAAATTCATTTATGACTACAACTCTCGGATAAATTCTTAAATCACAAATATATCCGAAAGGTTATTATAGATTTGCACAATTTCCAATAAATTTGATGTCAAAATTAAACTTAACTTTATGAATTGCACTAATGAAGGATCCATTTAAATATAAGAAAGCTGATTTGTCTTTATTATGGAGAACTACTGCAACATGATTCCATCCTTAATAAATTACTATCTTATTATTTGGCTCAAAGAATTTCAATCCATAGCTCTAATCCTAGGGATCTTATGATACGTTTGTTATTCCAAATAGTTATGATCTAGTATCTGTAAATATCAAAGATGTAATTCCGTCACTACAGCCAATTAATGTTCTTATAGCATAATTTGCTTTTGTGCTTCTTAACCTCTAATTTTCGGCATTAAAATTAACCATCCAAAAGCATACAGTAATAGCATCTTATTCAATCTTTAAGGTTTTCTCTAATTCAATAACTGAACCAACTTCAAAGTCTGCTCCACAACCATCATAAAACAGTCCATTATCACTTGATAATTTAACAGGATCTCCGTGAATTTTTATTTCATTCATACAGCTATTATCAAAGAGGTTTTGTGAATCAAATTTAAGCCATAGAACAAGATCATCGAAGCCCTTTAGTAAATGAGATAAGGTTTTAAATAACTCTCTCGGGATAACAACATTTTTATCGTGTCTTAATCCTGTCATAATAAGACCAACCATTCCATTATGAGCTATCATTTCATGAGACCTGATCTCATCATCAGCACAGTGTATCTAAATTGCCTTTATAATGAGCATCTGTAAGAAGACATCAAACTTATCATTCTTATCTGTTGTCGAGTTAACTATTTCCTTGAATTTTTGCATCTTAATTTTGACAGGCATATCACAAATCTTCTTTGGCATCAATGATAGTCCAAGTCTCATAAAATAACTTGCTTCAAAGGATACCAACATGTAAAGGTCTTCAGGTTTTATAGCATCTTCTTATTACTTTTAGGCTCTTTTCGTAATAACTTAGTGTTCCGATTCATGTGTTTGATGACCCATTTTCTCTATCTTCTCCTTCTAATCTCTAGCATAGTTATAACAGTCGATAAGAAGCCCACAAAGTTAGTAATCTGGATTTTCAATAAAATCATAATGCCCAATCAATAATACTGTGAGAAGTATAGCTAATGTGCTGCTCTCTTCATTTTTCTTCTAATCAATAAATTATGTTCTTAGTATCTTAGTTAGAGCATTTTTTAACGAAATGCAATTAATGAGCAAAATCTATGTTTGATCTTTAAGATTTAAGCAAATAAGTATTTGAACAATAAGGTCTTAGAATTCTTAAAAAACATAAATGTACTCATCCAAAATCTATATCATCAAGAGAGCTATTTATAATAATTATTCTGAATTTTCAGGATCCTCCACTAATATGGCGATATCTCTTTTTATGTACAATAAACAATTATGGGCTTTCTTAAATTATATCCTAGCTTCCTCATTAGGTTTGGTTCCTTTATTCATGTTTTTTAGAGCTATCTCCAAATTATCAATTCCTCTCTACATTCTTGAAGGATAGGCGTGTTCATGTTTATCGAGGTCTCTCTGATATTGGTGAAGATCTTTGAAATGTTCGACATAATCAAACCATGGTTCGTCAACAAGAACTTCCTCCTCTATCAGCATTAAATTTATGAATTTTTTAAATCAACTAATTTTGCTAAGTCTCCCTAATCGATGAAATCCGCACTTAGGATATTTGGAGCCTTGCCCAATTTTTAATGGAATTGATCATATCTCTTTAATGCGTGATCGAATTAATTATATTTATTTTTATATGAGGAATCGAGTCTATATTTATTATGGAATAAACACCTTAATGAAATTTCTGGATGGAAATGAATTTCTAGAAAATTCATCATTTATCCTCTCTTAATCTTATCCTCTTGAACATCTAATAAAGGATCTAGTTCCCAATTAACCATGCCCAGTTTATGAAATGTGAAGTGACAATATGTATTCAGTGGAGTGTCAACAGCCAAATGCCATTGATCTAACAATATGATAAGATTCTTATTTTATTGTCTTACCTCACCTAGTGTAGGAGCAACCTATTGCCAACATATAGCTCTTTACTTCAATCCATATTATGTCAATATTTTATCTAGTTTTTCATAAACAATGTCTTTAGTATAACCAAAAGTGCCATTTGATTGAGAATGGTGGTCATTGAGATAACTCTCCATTTTGAATATAATTATTTCATTCTCATAAGTGTAAACGAGATTAGAAAATTCTGATAAAAAGTCTGCAAAAGGTTGAGGCTTCTTTAAAATTCTCTATAATTTGGTCTCTTTGTATATTTCTTATAAGTACTTGAACAATTAGATTTACCATCTGGCTCATGCGCTACAGCCATCTATATTTATAATCATTTATAGGTTTATAATACATAAGGTTCCCCGTCGTCTTTATACCAGTGCACAGGAATCTTGAAACATCTTGCCCCATATTTGATAAATTATTCCTTAATGGTGACATTTTGCTACACATACATCCAACCATAACATTTAGCCATCATGGCATTATGTGAACTTAAATAAACTATCTAATCTATTCTTATATTATCAGATAAATGTCCATTTCCCCCTGGTAATTATTAATTCATTAAAAAATAATTATTTTTATATGACTGACCCCAAAGAATTGAGAGGTTCTCATTTTCAATTAGGAAGCACCTCATAGAGTATAAACTTTATAATGTAGAAAACTAATTTACGTCAACCATGAAAATGAATTTCAAACCTCAATAGGAAGTGGAGTCTAGACAAAATGTAGGAGATAAATTAAATCTAAGAGGAAGTCATTTCTAATTGGGAGACAATCAAAGTAATTAGTCAATTATACAAATATAGCCAAATACATAACTACTTAGAAGACTCACTTTTAGGGAGAATAGATTGTTAATCCAGTTACATTAAATTAAGAGTAAAAAAATGATTTAAGAAAAAATCATTTTGTTTTAGGGCATCAGGATGGATAAATGGTGACAGCAAATAGAGCATTTCACAACCCTAAACCAGTCCAACCAAACATACAAAATGAATAAGATGGTAATAATAAATATTAATGAAAAATAGAGTAAAAAGCTAAAATGAGGGCTCACCATCATAATTTTGCTGAGAGTGATCACAAGATGATGCAAACTCATTACAATTAACAATATTCAAAACCTGAAATGACATATCAGAAATAAGAAAATAACATGGATAGAGTTTTACGATCATCAAATATTGTTTTTGGAAAGGAGGTATAAATTTAATGTTAATTATATTAGAAATTACCTATGGTTACAATATAATAGGAAGACTATGCTAAAAAGCAAGGAGTAGTCTAACCACCTGCAAAACCAGCATTGCAATCATCTCATTTTGCATTGGGTGATGCTCGAAGAGACTTTACAACTATTAATCAAGAATATTTAGTCCCTCAAAAAATGGAATAGAACCCATTTGCAGAAGAAAATAGATAAAATTTAAGGGGTAATAATCATTAAAATAAATATTAGCAACTCATTTTATATTGGGTAAGGAACCTTAACCATATAAATCTGAAACTTAATCTAATTATAGACCATATTCATAAGATCCCATTTATATGCATAATCACACAAAGTTTTTATAAGCTAATCATTTTTAAATTGGTGATCCAAGATTTATGAATTAGAAGATTCAATCATCCTATTAATAAAATATGAAAGCACCAGAAGTTGCTGCATAAGGATAAGCTAGAGATTAATAATAAGATAGAGGATCAAGTTTTGTAATAGGAACCCAACCAACAAATTATAAATCTGAATTCAATTCCCACTTCGGCCAAAATGGTGGATAACCAGCTAAGTTAAGTGAAAAGACACTAAAGGATTTAAGGTCAAGTCATTTTGGATTCTCTGGAAATCAAAATACTTACATAACAACTTAGATGGCAGCTAATAAAAATTTAGAAGGCACTCCTAACAATTTGGATCCAGCTGCAATGGCAAATTTAAGGTATTAATTAATTATTATCCTTAGAACCCATCATTTTCGTTTAGGATAATAGTAAGAAGGATATTTGTCATAAACACATGACACTCATAGGCCATTAGATGGTTAGCCGAATAAACTTAACGAGAAATAGGCGAGGGATTTAAGGACACATCATTTCTAACTATCGTGATTAATTATTTTATTTTAAAATTTAAAATTTTAATTTATGTCTTTTGCCAATTCTAGAAGGTAGTCCTTATTGGAGATTACGCAAACTCACAAATCTAACGACGTCGCCCTTCTAGTAGCATCAACACAGACAGCGTTCAGTTATTTGCTAGAATGGACACCCAATTTGATATCATTAGTCTTCCTAGGACAGCGATATGATGATGTACTAATTATTTATTAATTTTAGACCACAATTAGTGCTCTTGGATTTGCCATCTTGTGGGCCAACGTTTTTGGGTATGGTTTATTAACAGGCTTAGCCACAGGTCTAGAAACTATGACAAGTCAAGCCTATGGGGCTAGAAATTTTAAGATCACCAGCATTTAATTTTGGTAATGCATTTGGATATTACTGATAACCATGATTCCAATCAGCATTCTGTAATATTATTCATACGACTTACTAGTCCTCATCAATGGTAAGGAGGACATATGTGAGTTGGCTGGATACGTGACCAAAGGATTGATCCCATCGATCCTCATAAATGGGCTCTACAATCAAACCAAAGGATTCCTTAATGGCCAAAACGTGTACAATCTATCCCTGATCACCCAATGCACGTCAGCGAGTCTCCACATACTCTGGTGTTACTTATTCATTTATGAACTTGATTTGGGATTGTTAGGCGTTATTTTGGCTAGGACAGCTACCGAAACAATCAATCTGTGCTTGATCTGGCTTCTCATAGCCTACTCAAAGGTTTGTAGACATACCCTAAGCAAGTGTACAAAGGAATCATTAGTCGGCTGGTTCTCCTTTTTGAAGGTGGCCATCCCGATCGGATTATTATTGTGGTTAGAATGGCTAAGTTATGAAATGTATTCATTTTAGGCTAGTCTTTTACCAGTGTAGATGATGGCTGCTAATATAGTCATGAACAACTTTTCAAGCTTTTATTTCTAGTTTGCATATGGAGTATCAATTGCATCAACAACTTTCATAGGTAATTCTATGGGTGGAGGAGATTTTTCATCAGCCAGAAAGTTTAGCAAATCTAGTGTTACAATCACACTAATATTTGTGATAATATCATAGGGATTGTTGTATAGCTTAAGAAAAGGATTTGCTGGAGTGTTCACAAACGACCCTTAGGTATAGGACGAAATGCTTAAGGTGTTTGTGTTTTTTTGCGTATTGATGGCATGTGATTCTATGTAAGCCATTTTGACAGGAATTGTCAGAGGAATCGGTCATGAAAAAGGTGCGTGCATCACCTTCTTATTTTTTTATCTTATCGTAGGATAGTCAGTCGCATTTTATTTAACTTAATTTAGAGATTTTGGATTAGAGGGCATACTAATTGGAATGATAATAGGAACTATTCTTTACGATTTAATAATGATAATCACAGTGATATTCGCTAAGTGGGAGAAATTGTCAAACAAGATCCACGATACATATTAGAACAAAGAGGTTTTGATAAGTTTATAAGTATGATCAATCATTTTTTTTTCTTCAAAACAGGAGATTTATAAACAGTTGTTTTAGTTCCTTTTGGAGTCTTCAATTTTGTTAATTCCTCCTCAAAATGCTGCTTTACTCTATCCAATGCTGCAGTAGATTGAGCAGCCAATTTCTATTCGAATTATCTCTGCTCTTATAACAGTTTATCTTCGTTAGAGTAGTTCATATGTTATTTCAATTGATAAACTGCGGATTCTGTTAATTATTATTATTCAATCAATTCTAGTTCTAACTACTATTGTTTATTTTTATGAGACTCTATTTCAATCAATAGGGCTGCAATCAAATCTTTCTTTTATTTTTAATACATAATCAATACCTATTATTCATTTTCTATTTAATACTTTTTAATTTAAATATCTCTATCTCTTAACTGTTCTTTATATTTGAGACATTTCTATTTATATAATCCGTTCTCTTAATTCTAAACATTCTTAATAAGTTCTTATGCTTTTCTCTCTAACAACATAAATTTAATAATATTTTAATAATACTCATTTTCTCAAACACTATTTTAAAAGTTGGAATTCTTTCTAACATTGATGTTGTTGTTGAAAATCTGACGCACATATTGCATACGCCAACTATTCTTATTAACATTTCAATTCCCTTTAATATAACTTTTGTAAAGTTGGCCTTAATTTCACATCTACTCGAATATTATTCATAATTTATATTAAAAAAAATATGCTTTATCGATCAACCAAGTATGGAAGTCCATTCCTGAATTTAAATGCTGGAGTTGACAGCAGGGACAGCGAGAATTAGAGTAACATGACAAAGATCAAAGAAACTTTCAAGAATTCACAAGAAGGATAAGAATTGAAATCACAATATTCTCCAATCTTTGTTAACACCATTAGAGTGTCATTGCCAATATTGGGTGGAATTGTATATATAAATATAGAAACAAGGTGGGAAAATTCATTGGGGACTCTTATTGCTAACCAAAATCAATTTATTTGAGAGGATTTTATACTCTGTTGTTTGCAGGAATCCTCCATCGAGTTGCTGCTGATATTCACAATTACGATTAGGTCTCTTATTGGACTAAAAACTTCCATCTATTGCCAGTTGAGATCTAGACTATGCTGAAGACACATGACGCTCGGTATGCCAGGAAATGGTTATAATGAATTATTAACATATAAAATAAGATCAATTACTTGAAAAGGCTCGATTTATCTTAAGGAAAAGCTAACCAAGAGTGTTGTTTACTCCAAAGGCGACAAAAAGATAGCCTAACACCTACAGAATAAGATTATCTACTTTGCCAGATAGAGGACCCTTTGTTCAAGGCTATAGTTTAACAGATAGGAAGTATTGAGATTTCCCAAAATATATATAATTAAAAAAAATAATTATTATGAATAGAGCTAAAACTCCATCAACTACTGCAGTTACTAAAATTTTGCAAAGTTCGAAAGGATTTACATCTACGTATTTTAGTATTAAATAAACCATAGTAACCAGTCCTTCTATTTGGGCAGGGATAACAAATTAAAGAGGAACACATTAGATATAAAAAAATAAAGTCGCACAGTCCATACAATAGATAATGATAAAAATTCCAGAAGAATATATAGAGGGTTCTCTTATTATGACTCGGATAAGAACACAGAAGAATTTAAGCCTGATTTTAAACCTGAATTTAAACCTGAACATAAACCTATAGTAAAGACTCAAATAATGAAAGTATTTGATGAAGATAATATTTAAATTAGGGATGAGCCGATCAATTAAGTTGAACCATTAATTAAACATTCTAAATATTATGAATTAATTACCAATTAAACAAAAGAACTTAATAGGAAATTAGATGTAGTTTATGATTAGTCCTCACATTATCTTGCTTAAATTAAAACTGAATATAAAGATCTATACAATTACAATGAGGATAAATTGACATACGATTAGTTATTTTTTTTGGAAAATGAACTCAAACTTGATGATCATGAGAGAAATTATTAAGAGCTTGATTAGATAATTGTTAAAAATTAATTTTTCCGAAGACTTGATGTTGGTGTGAGATATGGTATTATGGAGCAGTGTAGAATAGAACATAAAACTGTAGGAGATGTTTTATTTGATTCATAGAAAACTAGCAGGCGGACATTCATAATATTAAGTGGAAGTTGCTCTCTATAAGTATCATACAAAATCAAAGATACTCTCATACCCATACACATACTATCTTACTTTGATGGATAATATATTAGCCAAGAAAATTTAGCCAATAAAAGCGATTAAAAGGCAGAATTCGAATTAATAAATAAACTGAAAAGCCATCCATCATACAAACGATGGGAAAATTCATTCAAGCCTAGTTAAATTATTAATAGTAAAATAATAGTTTAGGAAAATTCTTATTTCATTTCAATATAATCTGATAGATTCCAAAAAATACTCATCGATCCTAATAAAGATATCTTAGACACTAAATTAAAGACTTTATCCAAAATCAAATTTTTTAAGCTCGAGGAATAAAAAATTCTATTGCCTTTAGCAACAACTGTTTAAATAAAGAATTTTTCCTAGGGGGACTATTTAATTAAAAAGGGAAAACTATTAGATAAACTAATAATCGTTAATGAGGGTATTTTTGATGTAGTGGTTGAATTGAGGATCAGAAGATTGTTAAAATCACAAATGATAAAACAGAACTAAAGATAATTTTCTTTTAAGAGGGCTTATGGTGACTTTTGTGAACGACTGCCACCCAAAGACCCTTCAGATTAATCATATATGATCCATTTTTGCAATCAATCATTCGATGAGGCAGCAAAATCATACCAATATGGTCACAAAAAGAGGGAAGGTGAGAAATTAGTTTATACTCATCTCTAAGTTGTTTAGTCACTTAAATCAGGTGATGTAATTGGAGGGAGATACATCTTAGGAAATACTGAAGGAAATCCATCAATAAATTATGAAGCAAGGTAATTTTCTTTATTATTTATCAGATTGAGCATAGTCACTTCATCAGTTTCAGCATAGATTTATTTTATTGACTATAAGTAATTCTTAAGTTTGCCTGACTAGTTGTAGAATAAAATTTAGTAAGGGTTAACTTAAATTAACGAATTTGATGACTTCGATGTAAGGGCTCTTACAAACGAGATATTATAATGGGACCAAGAGAAGGAGAGACAAGTCTTAAGTATAGCAAAAGAGAAACAAAGGAAGTTTAAATTATGAACAATTTTGAAAATACTATATATTTAACAAATAAAAATCAGTTAAATTTATTCATTTTATTATTCTTAAAATTCGAATTTAAACATATGTTATTAGATTAAGCAACTAAAAACCTTAAGGTGATAAACTAGAGAAACCCTAAATTGAGGGATGGAATGATTTTTCGTTTGATTGCGAAAAATGATTATGAATCATTAATACCAGATTCATAATATATGTACTTTTTATATACATTGATTAATCAATATGGAATTAAATATGTATTTAATTCTATTTAATTAATAAGGATGGAAAAATTAGATATGATGAAAGAGGTCAGTTAGTTGATTTTGATTACTTTTATCGAGAATTATATTGCAGGTTTTCTGATAGATTTGAACGACAATGGGTTGTATTTTATCCAGAGGAAGGATAATAAGATTTGTTTGAGTACAAATAGTTGCCTTGGGCATTAAAGGATGAGAAAGGAAAATTTACTAATTTGTTGAAATAAGAACTAAATTTAGATAAAATTAATAATGCTTTTTTTATACTTGAAAGATTACTGCCTTAGGAGATAATAACAAACCCATTACTTTTATAATTAGATGATTCAATCTAAGCATCCTTAATTGAAATAGATTATTGGATAAAAAAGTTAAATTCTTTTAATGTAATTATTAGAATTTAAAATCATAGTCCGATATTCACATAACTGAAG
>VMTU01000135.1:0-12605 GCA_016759055.1 Paramecium bursaria
ACAAATTAAATTATTCAAACAAAATTGGAGATACTCTTATGCAAATAAGTACGTTGAATAATGTAAATCTGAGAACTGTTTAGGGGGTTGGCAACCTGGAGACAAAAGTTGTTAAATTGGCTATGTTGGAGCACTGTGTTAAGAATGTGATGTCTTTGATATAAGAGGTTATGGTAGTTTTGGAAGAACCAACTCTCAATGTTCCTAATGCTATTTTGGATATTAAATATATATTAAAGGATTAATATTGTTATTAATTTAAATAGGATTAGTTTATATTACATATTATTAGAATCAATAATTATCGACTGAATATTTGTTATAGAAAATATCTAAAAGAAACTTTATAGAAATACTTATAAGGTAAAATGTAAATTAGGTAACAATTATGTTAAAATTGTTCTATAATTATTTATTCACAATCTATTTACTTAAAGATTTAAATAACTTTGGCTATATTATGGATTTGTCCTTAAATGTAATAAGCAATCCAAGCTTTGTTGCAGTCCCATAATTTGATTGTTTAATTACACAAATAGTATAATTTCCTATTTAATACACTTAATTATTATTAAAATTATTAGTGCCAATTTTAATAATCAATTTAATTGTTATAGCTTACATAATTTTAATCAAATTAAAATATGCAAAATATGGTATACATGTTATAAAAATAATTCTTGTAGTCACAACCCAATAAAACTTATAAGTAATTTTATAAAGGTACTATTATCAATAATTTATAGTCTAATTAAATTAATTTCTAAAGTGAAATACTCTAATATATATTGGACATTAGAGAATCTAAATGTTTAATATTTTAGCAAAAGTCATCGCTTTTATCTATTTAGATTAGTTATACCTTTAATAATTTTATTTGGACTTTAAAACAGTGTAATATATTTTTGGTAAAGAAGGGTGAATCTAAGAACATTCAATAACTTAAAATATTCAATTTTTATTTTAAGATAATATAAATATTAATTTTATTTTTGGGAGTATGCTAGATAATTATATGCATGGTTATTTATCTTAATTTTATACACCTAAGATGGTACTTTCATAATATTATTAAATATTGTGTTCAATATAATTACTAGTGGCTGCTCTCCATTTATCCATAAAAATTGTAATTAAATAGATTTAGCTATTTCTTAATTCTCTCTTATAACTTATTTTGCTATTTTAACTTATCAAAATTCTTATACGATAAATAAACCTATCATAATCGCTATAGGTAATATAATCCTTATAATTATATACTTAAAATACTTATTACATGCACTAGATATATATTATAGATAGTAGAAGATATATTACTTAAGTTAATTGATAAAATTTATACCACATCTTAACAAATATTTTAGTATGTAAATTTACACCAAAAATAAATATTATTACAGTATTTTGAAATAAGGTATAAAGAAAGCAAGCAATACCTCAATCACAGGAATAGGAAGGAGTGCTCAAAGTAAATCAAACTTATACATGTCATTTGAAGTTGAAATGTCGTAAATGAATATTAAATAATGATTAATTTTATAAAATTATAATATCAAAGAATTGATTTATAACCCATAAAAACAGTTGATATTTATACTATCATTTAATATTATAATAATCATTTTCGTAATATGTTTAAAAAAAATCTATTCATTAAAATCATGGGGGGACTTCTAGGTTTAAATTTAAGTTTCATATATGCACCCAACACTGCCTTCTCGTAAGCCTTTACTGGATCCTCTTTTTATGGATATTTCTCTATATAAGTATTGTATGCTGAATAAGTTCTAAAGTATTTCAAAATAGATTCTAGGCTCTGTTTGGTTTCGACATCAAATTAATGAAATTCAACTGTTCTAAAATACTTTTTAAAATTATATTTCTTATATCCAGATTTAAGGTTATCTTGATCAGATTGAAAGTTTCCTAATTTAATTAGAAATGTTAACCTTTTATAGTATTATAAAATTAGCTTTCAAAACAAGAGACAGAATCTCTTAAACTTGCATCAACCCCTAAGGCTTGTGTATCCAAATATGTTTCCAAATCATAATAACTCAAAATGGCAATGGTTCCATTATTATTTAAGAGATTTTCATTCAAATAGGGAAAAAGCTTATCAATGTCAAACCAATGTAGAGCTTATCCTATTGTGATTAAATCATATTTTTTATTCACGTGCTTGTCCAGATCATAAGCATCACACAATATGTGTTTTAAATTTGGATCGTTAAATTGATCAATCTTCTATGCTAAAATCTCATACTGCTTTTTAGAAACATCTGAAGCTACTCTTTCACCTGTAAATTTATTTTATAATTAAAAAAACACTTATCCTGTTCCTGCTGCAATATCCATGTAATTTTCATTATTAACAAAGGAAATCATATCCAAAGCCTTTTATGGATATACTGGCCTGTATCTGTCGTAATTAACTCCTTAAGTATCATGCCCAAACAAATCCTTCTTATCTTATTGCATGTTTAAATAATTTAAATAAATAAATAAAATTTTTAGAATAAAATGATAATCACTTTTTTAATTAGATTGCCATCCAATTATCTTGTTTGCAGTAAGCCATTATCTCCATAGATTTAAGAAAGTAATCGTTGCCTGTAAAATCCAGCGCCTAATGGCCTTAAAGTAATTCTTTCAAACTTATTTGTTCTTCAGTATCTATGTTCTAAATATAGGGCTAACTTGAACTATAAGCCAAAAATTCTTTGATTTAGTACAAATATTTATCGAGATCATTAAAGGTAAAGTAATGATCAACGATTTAACTGACTTGTCTATTGCCAATAGCTAAATTGTAAAAATAGAATTTTAGTTCTTGTCTAGTGAATACTTTATGACTGATTAGTTCTTGTAAATGAGATTATAGTATTTAATGATGAAGCCTTTGAAATTGGCCCATGCGATAGAAATAATATGCTTTTAAAGGATGTTTTTTATTAGGTTAAAACATTTTATTGAGATTATTTTCTGCATTTATCATAAAGTCTTTGGAAATATACTGTAATCCTAGTTACTTATAATTTAATGCTAGCAATATCTAAAGATGAATGAATTCACTTAGAGTGTCTTATTTATATTTATGTGCAATACTTTGGTATCCTTACAAGGCTTTCTCTGCTACATTTATGGAGAAATGTAAAAATGCCTTCTAATTGACGTCCTTGCATCTGAATACCATAACTTAAAAATCAATTAAGGAAATTTTGTAATCCAGTTATGCTTTATCTTCTGATGTTTATGGAATAGTCAACTATTTTTTAAGAAATTCCTATCTAATGAGATGTTTTTTCTTGTTCAATTTCTTAACTCTCGTCTTTACAGATTACAGTAGTTCTTATTGTATTTGAATATGATATTGTGTATTTTAGCTTAATAGGGTAAAATACTCAGAATAGACCTTTAGCAAATAATTAATGAATTCATCATTCTCTATCATTTCAAATAAATCGAATAATGCAGATATCTGAGGTATTGCAATGTATAGTTTTTTAAGTTGAAAGAGTTAAATTGAGATATCTAAATGAAGTAGTATACTAAATTATATGAACTCCTTGTCTATTAGGTTAAATAATTAAGGTTCAATCTAACTATTTTGCCTATAAGTTGGCTCCTCTATAAGGTTTATAATTCTTACGATATCATTTTGATAAAATATCTAAAATATATATATATTTTTACATTTTTATCTGGTGTTTATTTATACAATAAATAAGAGTCTAATTAAAGTGAATAAATAAAGTTAATGACTTATTTGCTCATGGCATATGCTCTATCGAAATCATAATTTTGTAAATAATATCTTGCATTGAAATGACAAATCATTATTTAGGATATAGGCTCCTATGTATTCTAAGCTCTAAATATATTTTTAATATTTACGATAATACTAGTTCTAGATCGTAACCTAATCTTGAACTTAAATAAATTTAATAAGTTTAGCAAACTTAGATAAGTTGTTCAACTTCTTTTTTAGGTATTAAAACTAATTATTGTAAATGATTATCCACAATCTTAAATTACATCTCAAAGTCATATTGATAGATAAAATTATATAAAAATGCTTACACATTATCTTAAAATATTTACATCTACTAATTATCTCTAATATCTGTTCTCTCGATGGCAAAGTGTTGCTAAATCATCGGTAAGGATTAATTGTTTAATTACAACTCTAAGTAAATCAAATCCTGGGCAAAACCTTGATGATGATTTTTAAATATAGGTGCTTTGAATTCTATCAATTTTCTGCATAGACTTATCATGAGTTCAGCAACTTCCTTAGAGTTAAAGTAAATATGGTATTAGATATAAATTAAACATAAGAGACTTCGTTTTTTGGGAAAATAATCACAAATCCTTTCAAAAAAGTTAATGAAGTTTTAATTTAAAAAATATTCCTGTTACAATACAAAATAAGTCTTATATATTTTAATCTAAAGTGTATCACTTTAATTTAAAACCAATTCCTTATTAAAATTTTATTGAATTAGGTTTCTTTTAATTAATTGATACTCTATTTCATCTATGCCTTCCACCTTATCTAATTCTTGATTAATTGCATTCCTAACAAAGTAGTTGTCCTCGTCTATTGAAAAATTTTCATAGTATTTAGGACTGTAAATCAAAATAATAGACATAAATTGATAAATTCTAAATTATAGCAAATTTCTATGTTAAAATTATTCAATGATTGAATAAAAATATTTATGATACAGTGCTTTTAATTAGTAGATCTTTGAGTCCTCTAATTTAATAATTTTACTAAAATCATTTTCTCGACTTATATTTATAAAATTTGGCATCTAATTGTCTTCAAAGTGTAATAATAAATGCAAACACCTTATCTTAATTTGTATTGAAGTAACTGAATAACTTTCTTAAAAATATACTACAATTTATTTGATGACCTCTTAGTTATTTTTGCTTCTAGCTATAAAGCTTGAATTCATTATTTAAAACCATGCCATCTCCTCATCTTAGTAATAAACTAATTCTCTATCAATTTGATATTATTCCATCCATTTATTAAAGATATTTACAATATACTGACCGATGATGCATTCATTCTACTAAAATATGAATTAATTAGGAATATCTTCTTTAACTAAGCACATTATTTAGTATTTCCAATAAATATAACTCTCTGAATCCAATTCTAAATCACAAAATTCTTTATATATTAGATGATGATTAGAGTTTGGATTCTAATCTATCATTATGATAGCAAGTAAATATTTGTAGTAAATATATTACATGGTATGTTTAGGCATCTATTAATATAACTCTTTGATTTTATAATTTATGCCTAAAGGGTGGATAAATTACATTTCTCTAGGGGTGTTTTAAAGAAAATTTAAATCTTCAGGTTGGATCTCGTTTACTGAACAGTCAATAGTTAAATCTTTGTTGAATAATATTATATCAGTCTAAATATGAATACATTTGTTCATTATTTTTATTGCTTTATTAAAGTCTCTTTCCCAATAATAATACAATCCTTTAATACAAAGCATTTGATTTAAGTATCTTTATATTTTCTTATTAAATTTTTATAACCTATCTATGTAAGCTTGATGCCTTCTCAGCCTTTTAATTATGGATTAATCAATAATCTCGATAGCTGAAATATTTAAAACTATTTTCTTTTAACTGTTAGATAATCTACTGCAATCGAATTGAAGAGAAAGTTCTTTGATGATTTGTTTAATTTTTCTACAAATTACTTTCAAAGGCTGGATTACTTATTTCAATTCCAAAATGTCTAACTGAAAAAATTAATTTTAAAACTTAATATAGGAGACAATTGTGTTAGTGATATATTTTTTCTACAAGTCGATATCGAATATAAGTTTTTCTAAATTATCTTCATGAATATCTTTAATTGTCATCAAAGAACTCTCCAGCAGTTGACTATTAATTGAAATTTATTATTCAAATTGAGCATTCTAATTAAACTTTTAATATATGTGTAATTTGTGCAAATTGTCTTAAATTTTATCTTTTAAACTATATTATGGTATTTGTAGGTCATCAAGAAGATCCATTTCAATAAATTTGCTTTCATATTAATAAAAATAATCCTCTAATATTTGATCTATATTAAGGTTCTCTTGAGTGAGATCTTCAAGCAAAGACTTCAATTGATGTTTCATCTCTGACAAGTCATCATGATAATTCATCATTTCCAGAACTACCTTCACCAAGTTTTAACAATCAATCGCTTAAGAGGTTTAAGTATTATCTACATAAGGATACAATAAAGCATACTGATTTTTATGATAGTAATAGTTTTTCGACGATATGTCACCATAGCATCTTTCCTTAAATAATATTAAATTAGCATGAATAAATGATTTTAGTTATTTTTCAGTGTAAGGAAATCCATAGAAATTCCTATACTTAATCACCTATTCTAAAGTTTTAAATCCTGTAATTTTATGTATATTCAGAACATACCCTTTGTAATTAAACTCATCAATTTCATCAACTATGTTTCCTAGATGGCACAATTAGATTGCTTCACTATAAAATACCCCAAAATTTGCATGAGATTATTTAAATGGTTTAATTTAGTCATTGATTCTAGCCTTGATATATTTAATAATAATGTAATCACCATTTTAATCTTAAGCATTCCATGTTTAATTTTAAATGAGCTTGATTAATTTAAACTATCTAAATGGGAATAATTCTTCAAAATGCTTAAGAAGTGCAATTTCCTATAGTTTTTAATTTTAGATATCAAATATAAAGGTGTCTTTAATCTACTCACACCAATATCGATAATCTTAAGACCTTAGATGGTTTGAATACAATTTGATTACATCCACTGGTTTCGTACTTTAAGGGTGTATGAATTCATTTTATTTTCTATTAACATAATAATTATTACATTATATCTAAACTACTAAATAATTCCATATATTTTCTCATATTATATAAATGCAACTCACTGAAGTCAAACTTTCTGTCAAATTAAGTTTGAAGATAAGAGTCATTTTTCACCTTATCCATCATTCTGCATTTTCTGATGAAGTCATAAATAGTTAATAATGACTGTTGTTTCTTCACCTGTTTGCGATTTCTATTGAACCAAAGCCCCTTAACCTTTAAAACAACAACCTTTCTTGTTTAAAGCCAAGAGTGCTTCTCCACAAATTTACTGTACCTATCTTTTAACATTTAAAGTTCCTTCTAATCATCTTAGGCTTTGCTTTTAGAAAATGATTATATTTTTTTCCTAAATTTTTTCTCAGCCTTTCGAGTGCAATCTTCTATCATTAATTTATGCTGCTATTGAACTATTTGAGTCTTTCTCCAATCTAAATTTCTAATCATTTAGTGCTTTCTTTTCAAATGGAGATACCTAGTAGAATATCTTCGTTCAGTCCATAAAAATTTATAATTTGCTAACTAAAGAAGTTTATAATTGAATTAATATAACTTTTCTCTTAAATTCTCTTTTTTTTCTTATGATCCTTAAAATATTTGGAACTTAAATTATTAATTGAAGTTTCTCTACTTGAAAAATTATAAAACTGCATTTGTATTCTATTATTTAATAGTTTAGTCGATCTTAATTAAGAGTGCTGATTTCTTCTTAGTTTTTCTCCTCTTAAATATATTGTCTTGTTCAGTAGCTACCTAGGATTACTGGCTGACGTGACGTAATCGATCACTTAAATTACTTCTAGAGCTAATAGTTTATAATCTTCCTTATCCCTCTAATATATTTATAGTATTGTATATCTTGTAAATTACATATCTCTTTGAATCAATGATTTGTTATGAATTCTGTATTTTCTTTTTCTTAAATTGGTAAAAAGTTTATTTTAATAAATTTTTCTATCTTTATACTAGTTGTTCTATGTAAAATGATGGACCTAATATTGAACCCATAAAGAATTTGGTGCCACAAGAAGAAAATAATATTAACACGAATATCAATAAAGAGTCACCTCCATACCTATTAACGTAAATTATAGTTGCACTTCCAGAATTCGATAATAAGCATATATAAGCGATTAACTTTAGTATAACCTTCCAAATTCCTAATGTGTTCTCATTTTAAGGCCATGGTCTCTATAGTATGTAAAGAAATTTTGCTCTATCAGCTTAAATTTACGCAATACTTTGCAAAAATACTAAGAAGAAACTTATTGGGAATGTATAGCCGAATAAAGAGAGTAAAGTAATATAGATAAACAATTGTCTCATATCATCTAGAGTGCCATATCTTTCTTATGTAATTGTATAAGGCTTCATATTGGCCTAATCCTCTATAAATAGCTTCATTCTTTTATTATTAATATTAATTCTATTTAATAGGGATTGCATGGTGAAGTAAATGTATTTTATAGTTCTAAAGAAGAACAACCATATAATCAAAGTAGCAAAATGCTATTCAGCATGAAGTTAACAATCGTCTTTAAAACAATATAATTTAATGGGGTGGTTTAGATATGATATGAACATCAAAGGGGATATGTAGGAAGTAAATTCAAGTATGTATATTTTAATAATAAAGCTTGTTTCATATGCTTCGATTGATTGGTGATTCTCATAATTTGTTAGAATTTCTACAAATCTGTCATAGAATATTTCAAATATGTGAATGAGAATAATGTTGATAGATGCTGTTATTGTGACATCTAACGACAAATAATCATATTCCTTAAAGCTATCTTTCATAGCTAGTGTAATATTGAAAAGACCAACTAGCAATCCAAAATAAGTTAATATAATTAGGAACAATATCAAGGCTGAGATAAAGAGGTTTTATATAAAACTGTTTGATACAAACACATTCAAATTATCTGATTCGATTGATCTTCCAAAAGATCCAATGTAATTTCCTCTTGGAGTTGACTTTTAATGCTTGTCTGATTGTCCTTCTCTTAGATTAAATATTCTCTATTTTTCCTCCCACATATCATCTAGAAGGTTTGTCCATTACATTTAGATTATTGAAAACACAAATGTTAGTATTTCCTTTGAATCATCCACAGTCCATTGAAGGATGCTCAAAATAAACCCAAATATACTGATTGGGAACATCATAAAAGTAAAGTAGCTCAGATAATAAAAATATAATCCAACTTTTTAACCAAAATATTAATTTATCATATCTTAAGGAATAACCCAAAGACCGTTGAATTTCCATCTTTCTCTAATTGCAAATATTTTCTTCTCATAAAAGTTTGATGATTCCTTTATTTGCTCATAATAGTTATTGCAATTACCATATAATTCATAATAATCATGAATGCAAAACAATTTAGCATATCCCATATCTATCAGATCATTCACATTTAATATTTAATTTAATGCCAGCTAAAGTAGTTTTAACCTTTCTGATGTAGAAAACAGTGAAATTTAGTTTTATTCATTTATTTGATATTTCTGCCAAAAATTTATCTGTCTGGTAAGTTAAAAATGAAGAGTTTTATATGAAAATTAGAATCCTAAAAATGGAGTAAATGGTTTAATATTATTTAATCTATCCCAAATATTGAATAACAATTTATGCTAATGATTTGCTATAGTCATTGAATCCTTAAAGGCTTTGAGATATCCAGTAGCCAATTCTTCCTTTTTTACAAGCTTTATTTATTTGTTGATAGGCAATCCTGAGAAAATAGAGAATTGTTTGTAAAAATCAAGTAAATATAAATGTTAATTTTTGAAATCTTAAAATATTTGATAAATTTTCTAATTCTAATCCTATTTGATGTTTAATTTAGTAATATGAGGATATTATTATCGATATCTTGCTAAAAATAATTAAAATGGTTGAACTTAATTTTATAATAAACTTGCAGTATCATTATCTAATCTATAATCTTCTCTTATCAATTATACAAGCTTGTTTATATTGACTAACCAATGATAATACGCAATCCATTCATTATCTGTAGGCCCTACATAATCATTTTCTAAATCTACTTTTCCATACTAAAACTACTATTAATTTATTCCTGCTTAATTTATCTCTCTGGCTAATTATTTAAAGTTTATTTCATCTAATAATTCAATTATTTTAGGTCTAAGGTAATTTAGGGTCTCAGATACCTTATATTCTTCTAACTTCCACAACCTATTATTTAGTCTCAACGGTCTCAAATTCTTATCAACAGGTTCAAATGAAAATAAATCAAAAAAACTTATATTGATTTATTTCATGATATTGTGTTTTGATGCAACTTTAGTGAGATTGTTTTCATCCAGCTCAAGCAAACAATAAATTTATGCACCATCTTCAGAAAAAAATAGGTCTGTATGAAATCCATTCTTAGCCAATATGATTAATACAATATTCCTAATTAAAGTAAGGTAATCGGAACAAACCTTTCCACTTCTTTACCATTATTTGTGAATATACTAATAGTACTTTCCATAATTCATTTTCTTATCATCCAACGATATTAATTCTTCAATATTTAATTTTAAATAATCGCAATACTTAGATTTCTTTATTTTTCTTATATTTTATTTGAAGTGCTCAGTCATATCTTATATGACATCTTGTGAGTCATTAATTGTATCTTAGTTCACAAAGGACTGAAATGAAGATTTTTCATTCTAAGGATCCTCACCAGCTTCCAAATTCTTAAACACTTGGTAAATGCAATAGATAAATAGTTATTTTTGTTGATTATTCTATCCTAATATGCACTTATCTAAGAATCTCAAAAATTCAAATGGCTTCACATATTTGATTTTTTAACTCTTGTGATCGGGATTAGGAAAACTGAATATTATTGAAATATTACCATAATACTCCTTATGGTGCTTAGACCTTCTTCTAATTGAACTTTCCCCATTAATTTGATAGTAGTAGTTCATCCTGCAAATTCAGATCCTGTCCAAATAATAGTTTAAGATAAACGTTGAATTAGTGGGTG
Source organism: Paramecium bursaria (assembly GCA_016759055.1). Lineage (NCBI taxonomy): Eukaryota > Ciliophora > Oligohymenophorea > Peniculida > Parameciidae > Paramecium > Paramecium bursaria. The sequence continues at coordinate 10,926 of VMTU01000135.1, forward strand.
ATTGTAGAAGTTCTCTGCTTCTCTGACGATTACTGTTCCATCACTACGGATCTCTTTTCAAGTAAAGATTTCATAAATAATATAAATGAATAAATAATTTAGATCATTATATTTTTTCTTGTTAAGGTTTCTCAATATAAGTGATCTCAAAAATGTTTATTGATATATCTCCTTACAACTGTGAGGATATATGCTATTTCTTGCTAAGGAAACAATCCTTGATAGCATTAAGAATTTTCAAACTCTTTTTCTGATGGTTTGATCTTATGATGATGAGTTCGATGAATCAAATTGTAGAATGCTTTGGTCAATTTTTAAATTTGATTTAATTTAATATGTATTGATGCCATCTTTTCTAAAGTAAGCTAACAATTGCTAATGCGAGATTTTGCAGCTCTTTTTAATTCCTCTAAAGGTTTATTCAACCTTTGAATGATAATCAATTGAATTAAAAGGCATATTACATATGCTGTAACCTACCATAATCCAATGTTTGTAAGTATATTGTGAGTTAATTATTTTAAATTCTTATTAAATTCATCTTCTATTCGATTCAAAAAATATGCATCAACAATAATTATAACAAAATATGGGTTGGCTCCAGGTAAATTTATGTATCTAGAAAACACCAATTACTATCTGTTATTTGAATCTATTAAACAAAGCATTTATGATAGTCCAAATTGACATTCCTTTTCTATTGTTCCATTTTTATTGGCAAAATTTTTTATTTATTAAAATTATTTATTATTAAAACCAGTGAAATTTGTATTATTGAAACATTTGCCAAAAGCATTAAAAGTTTAAGTATCTGATATGATTAAGCCATTCTCTAAAACACTCATAGATCTTTGCTTGAAGTATTGTTCAGACTGTGTAAGTTTATAGTAGAGAGTGTCGCTAGAATTTATTATGGATCCCAAAATGATTTTATTTTCATCTATCGTTTGTAACGACAACAAAATCTATTCTGTCGTTCGATTGGGTAGCTAAGATAAAAAGTTTGGCAATTTATATTTTTTCATAAAATTGAGTGTATCTAGAATATGTGAGTCAAGATTTTCTACTATTTCTTCTCTATCTTAATAGAAAACTATTTCTTTATCATAAAGTACATTAAATATTTCTTTAATTTCTTGTCCCTCGACAAAAGGAATAAATTAACTCTACAATAAAAAGTAACTGCGAATTTAATTTTACTATAAGTCACTTAGGCCGAGCAAAACATCGCAAAAATGAAAATAAACACAATCTTCCTCTTTATAGTCTATTTGAAGATTATTATTATTCTGGAATGCGTACAAGTTTTTGTAGTGCTATCTGTGATCCAAGAATTGATTGTATATAATCAGGCCAATTCTATCGACTCTGATTACAACATCCTTAATAGTAGTTATTCTGCTTTTCAATACCAATTGTTGGAGGAGTTAGTATTTGATGAAATCTACAAATATCTGAACTAAGTAAAAACTCATCGATATTGAGATAACAAAGATGATGGCCACGACAAGACTTTAAATTATTGAAATTTGGGACTTAAGGCCAAGATTTTTCCATAACGTAAACATGGATAACCTTCAAATAATAATTAGTGAATTAAATTAAGATATTTGATTATTTGATAATTCCCCAATGGTATAAATAATTTTTATCACCAAGATAAACATTATATTCACATTA
>VMTU01000033.1:0-11842 GCA_016759055.1 Paramecium bursaria
ATTAATATATTTTATTTATAAAAAAAAAAAATAAGAAAACTATTAAAGCTTCTTAAAATATTTTTTATGCTAAATCAATATAAGTGTTTCGCTTTAAATAATACTATTGATACTCTTTGATTTATTTCTTGTCTAAAAGTGCTAATCCACAGCTCAGCCCTATGCCTAGAGGGATTTTAGTCTTATTTATTATTTTACAGCTTAATTATATTCGGGGCAGTAGTATTAGTAAATAAACGATTGCAAATAATCGATTTTTGTTCTTTTTGTTCTTTTATTTTTTAAACATTATATATATAAATCAAAATTAGTGAATTATGATGAACTATTTTACCCTTTAGTTTAACGACAAAGAGTTGGAGAGATCGTATGGGTTGGAGGATTATAATAAGTCACTCGAATATTAGAGGAGTTAAAAATGGCTATGGTTCTTAATGATTGTTACGTTCGTGATAGCTAGTCTTATTGCTTAAAACTACTTATATTTGGGATTGGCACTAGCCGTAGCTTGCATATTATTGGTTCGATTCCTATTTTTTGAAAAGTTTTCAACAATCTTTCACACATTATTATTCATTATGATATTGATTGTGAATTCTTATGCTCCCTTATTGAATTATTTTAAAGTGGAAAATACGTTTAATAACTATACGCATGGTGTATTCATATGCTTGTTTACAGTTACGTACTTTATCTATATAATTTTAGATTAATGAATATTATGAGCTTCCCTGCTAAAGTGGTCGTGATAATATTTGTATTCGCTGCCAATTCGGTCTTTACCACCAACTACATGGCCCCACTATGGACTCAGTATGTCACTTATGTGTTCTTTGCAGCCCTCTACATTTAATATTTGTTCTTTTCCGAAAAGACAAAAAGAGAAACTTTTTCAGAAATTATCATAAATAGAAAAATAGTCGAATTCATATCATCTAAATACCAATTCACCATCTATAAAACTAGCTATGATAAGGGAAATCACAAATTAGAATAAACCCGAATTCATCCCAGAAAGATCACACAAGACATGCTTATTCAGGATAATATGAAGGCATTTTTCAGAGAAATCCAATTGAAAGGGATGGAAGAGTAGGGATCTTAGAAAAAACTTGATAATTTAGAAAAATATATGATCGAATATATTAAGAATTTTAAATAAGGGACTGATGAAATTTAAAAGAAAGAAACTGTTTTGACAGGCTCGAAAGCGAAAACTCAATTTTATACAATTCACATCATTTAGGGGATAGGTAATTAAGAGTTTATACTTATATTCTTCCTAAATTAGGAATCGAAATTCATGCAAATGTAGGAATATGAAAATAAGCTGAATATATAGAAGTTGAACTTTATTGGAAATCTATTTGATAAGGATATTAAGGAAAGCTTAGGATTCTTTTCTTGGATCTACAACAATGAGAAGAAGGAGATTCATAAGATTTCTTGGGTTTTGAAATCCATTTACAGTAAAATGTACAAGGCTTTTAATGATTATAAGAACCTTAAGGACTTTTAGTTTATCAATAAGAGATTTTTGTAGGGAGCTATATCAGTATTCAAAATTAAGGAATCTATGGAAGATATAATTAGAAAGGTTAGGTTTTATGATAAAAGCATTGCTCAGAATATTGAGTTTATAAATGATTTAGACGATAACCAGATAGAGTCAGATATTTCCGACTTCAAATAGTTGTTTTTTAACTTATTGTACTTCATTTGCTCGGGTTCGCATACAATAAAGATTAAATTTTCTCCAGAGTAGGGGGACATGTATATGAAAAGATAGATTATACGATGTTAGATATACTACTAGGGGCCAGATTTGTCTAAATAAACGTTAGACAAGTTGCCTATAATAAATCCTTAAACAATTGAAGAATTGAAATATAATTCAGACAAAAAAGATGTAAACAAAATTTTATTTATATAGTTAAACTTAGAGTTTGCGATTTCTTTGATATTGATAAGGAAATTGGGCCCGAAACATGTTTTATTCATTCATTAGAGTAAAAATAGTTTTAATGTTATGACTTTTTATCTTTTTAAAGAGGTTAAAGATAATAGTAATCTTATATAAATTTGTTCTTTCAATCCTAAACAACATATTATCTCAACTGATATGCCTTCTATGAAAAACATAGATTATGCTGCCAAATATACAGAGTTTTAAACATATTCTCCTTAATACTAAATATTTAGTTAAAGATCATGATTTTATATATTTTATATTTATTAATCTATATATTGCTTTATCAAATAATATCAGCTGGATTTTATGGATTTTGGGCATATTATGCTGGTTTTGGCTTTGATTGTGCAGCTAATGAAACTAAATCAGCAAAGGCATCAGATTATTGATTGCTTACATTCACATTTAATTCTATTTTTATTTATTATAATTACATGATGCGTTAACGTTATATGAAGGTGGATTAACTGGTGGTTGATATATGTTAGATTGAATTGGATATGGCTGAGGGTTTGTTTAATAATAACCGGTTTACTTTTATTATTATTAGGGGAATTGTTATTATTGATAATATGGTGGATATTATTATGGAGGGTACTATTATTAAGGAGGGAATTATTAATATTATGGGTTATTTTATTAGAGAGCAACTGATGGGAAACTAGATGCAATCATACTTGGTGCTTGCTATTATGATGGAATATTGTATAAATTCTAAATGTTTGGTATTTACGATTATATTGGTTATTATTGTAATTATTAAATAGGCAATTGTTATTATTACAATTACTAAGGCTATTAGATTTATTGAGGAGGTTAGTCATCAAACATACTTAATAAGTCTTATTGTTCTTTTGGCTTTTCAGCAACTTTAGGAGGCTATTATACTTATTGAGGTGCTTCCACTTCAAACAAATCTAGGAGATCAATTGATTTCTAAGTTTAAGAATTTAAAATACCACTTCTTACTTTTTTGGAACCTCAGGTTGGGTAAATACTTGCTATTAGACATTCAATTGAGCAAATATTGGATTCTATTATTAGATAGGTTATTAGGCAACAACTGGCTATTATTAATCAAACTTAAATTGCTCAATCTTGAATGGTTCAGGTTTTTTATGTCTCTTTAATGACTCATATCTTTAGAATGTCTGTTTAATATTATATATATTTTACTTTAACTAAATCATCGTTAAGTTCAAGACAATAACTCATCATTCCTTCATCGTTTCCACTCATATTCTAAATAAGATTTCTCAATTTGTCTTCTACACCTCTTAGAGTTTTCATAAGGTCTGATAAAATGTCATTTTTCGTTACATCATCATTAGGATCTGTATTATCAATAATTTCCTTAAAATGATTTATAAAAAATACATTTGTTAAATTCATATTTGATTTAACTGTTTCTAAATCCTTTTTAAGTTTTGCAGTTTTAGCATTATCCTAAATTTTGAAATTATTTTAATACAGTTGTTTAGATGGTGGGGACGTTCTATTTATATGTTGGTGCTTTCTTCAATGCTGCATATCTACTCTCATAATGTGTTGGTAATTTCCCTAAAATCAAATCACACAAAAAATTACCTTATAATTTGTTGATAAATTAAACAAATGTTGGAAATAGATCCTAATGTGGTAACATAAGTTATTTATAAACAAATATGACTTAAAGTAATCTAGTTTACATCTTTGTATTATTAAATATTTACATTCTTATCCATCATTGGATTTAGTAAAGTATTTAGTCTTTGAATGAAATCATTTGTTGCAATTTAATTGTAAAATGATATTTCACATGTAAATGCACAATATTCTAATAGCTCAAGTGTGAGTGCTTGTACTTTAAAATTCCTCATCATCATTAATCTCTTACCTATAGCTTGTACTGCTAATTTAGGACTAAACCATATAGATTGAAATATTACAAATCACTTCTAGCATTTATTAAATCTGAAACATCCTTCATTAATTTCTGATCTGGCATCGGGAGTGTTTCTGCTGTTGCAGTATTAACTGCCTTTTCTACAGGATTCTGATTTTCCATTAATTTAAAAAAATATAAATAAAAATAAAAATAATGGATTAAACAATTTATCATGAGAAATAAAGCCTGTGGCAGTGTGGCTTGCATGCTGTTAACAATATACTATAACTGAGAGATAAGCGATTGACTAAGGATTAGTTTGATGAAATAGCTAATTAACTATATGAAAATACTACAAAAGATGTAATGTTTTTCAATCCTCATAAATCGTAATTAATTTATAACATATAGAATTTTTATTGGGAACTATGATGCTAATGTTTTAATGGTTGCACTTTAAAAATAGGGATATCAGGCAGATTATTATAATTATAATAAGAACAAGAAGTTTTCTTCTGAGAATTACCCTGATGTGCAGGGATTTATCATAAATAGTGTGTCAGAATTTTTATTTACTAAGAGAAAGCATTGGATTGCAATTCTAAAATAAGACTAATTCTATTATGATTTAGACTCGAAGCATTCAAATGTGATACCGAAATCTGCTGAAGATATAGATCTCATGATAAATAATAAACTAGATAATGAGGGAACTTTATTAATAGTTAGCAAAATTCAATGAATATTTAGTTTTCTAAGATATCTAGACATCATTATTTTCTCAATTCCCAATGAATTTCTAAAGAGATTCTTCTCATCTATCCCATATTCCTTTTTCAAAATGAGTTTGTTGGGCAATACTTCATCTATGTGATCGAGAGCTTCAAATAACTAAAATTCAGATTAGGTGTTTAATCGAACTTTATGAACGCTTGAAATTTTCTAATTTAATTTCCCCTAATTTTATATGCAGTATGTTCTTAACATATCCTATAGTTTGTTCTTGTCTTTAATTTGTGTTTTATCCAATTTAGGAAGAGTTAAATTATAACTTATTTATGGAGGTGGTTTTTTCAACTCACTAATGATTTGAGCTACTGTAGATTTCTTATGATGACTTAATTGGCTGAACATTTAATCATAAGTTGAGATGTTTTGAGTATTTTGACGAGGAGAATAAAATTGACTCTAAGTAGATTTATTTTATTATTTTGGTGTTTGAGAATTCTTTAAACCTAAAATAGATAATCTTTTTTAGACTGATTTATGGATTCTCTTCTCTTCATTCAACAAAATTGAATAATGCATTATTTTTTTATTATAAATAAATCAAACAATTTAAACCCATTTATGCGGTTTATCACTTTGCTAGTATAATTAGATAGATAATACTTAAATAATTGATAACTCTTAATTGAGGCGATATGCTAGCTCTCCAGAACCCAATTAAGGATTTATCTTTAAGGTATATAATTAATCTTTATAACCAATCGCCTCAATTGGTTGAATGTTAACAGCTGTACCTGAACCGAACATTTCTAAGACCTAGAATATTGGGTTAAAATTACTCTTCCTTCATTGAAGGCTTCAACAAGTTCATTAATGTAGATCTTTCTCTCAGTTACTTTAAATTTTCCCTCCTCTCGACATAGGGACTAAGATTTTACTAATAAAAATTACCAAAACTGAATCTCTAATCACTCCAGGTAGGATTGTTCCATCTAATTCTGGAGTTATTAGTTCTTTTTCACCATCCTTATTTGTCCAATATATAAATAAATTGCAGACTCCCATCTCTTAGATGAGACCATCATGAAGCATCCATAAGCTTTATGCAAATCCCATGGCTTGAACCTATTTCTAAGGCTGGATTGTGGGAGCATAATTTGCACCAACCTTAAATCCTCCACAACCTCCAGGTGCTGCTCTTATCTAAATTATATTATCATCATACATGCTTTGTGTTGCAATAAACTTTGACTGGATTGAATCCTGTAGGGAAATATGGTCCTACAGGTGAGATGCAAACAAATAACTTCGCTTTTGTTGGAGCTCTCACTCCTAGGGTTTCTTCTGTTGCAATGAATGTTGGTCTCAGATATGCAGCGAATCCTTGTTCTGTTGGTATCCAATCTTAATCTACTCTGATTAGATCTGCAATGCATTTTAATAGTTCCTTTCCATCAAAATCCTGGGATTATTTTTGAAATAATTACAGGTAAGCTTAATCTCATTGCTGTTTACTTCATTCTAAACATATTGCAATCAAGTCTGAATAATCTTAATTATCCTGAAGTTGTCTTATATGCCTATTATAGTATAAAAAATATATACTTTTGAACCTTCAAAACATTAGATTGCATAATGAAGGCTTGAAGCGAATGGATGAATTGATAAATTTTGGAATGGTCCAATTGATGGTTTTCCCCATCTATTTTCATTATTACAAAGAATACCCTTTTTTCTCTGTCCAATCAACAGTTAACATATGATCTGTGTGGAATGATCCAAATGTCATCACTTTCGCATCTGTAGGTGGTCTTGCTATATAATTTTATGTTCTGGTAATTGTGAGGTCGGAATGCTATAAAAATAAAATTTTAGTATTTTAACATACCTGAAATGAAGGTATACTAGATTCGAGGCTAGCATTCGCATAATAGGAGATCTTATATAATGAGCGAAAGGTTTTCATATGATATATTTTAATATTTAAAAAATATTTTTGTGACGTATTAATTGATAAATGTGAAAGAGATTCTTTAATTTTTCAAATTGTACAATTTATAATTTTTTTATAAAATTTAAAATTGATAAATATGAATCATTCTGGGCCTGGATTATCTTTTCTAGCTTTAAATTATTGAATTAATTCTGCTAATGGAGCTAGTTCCTTATCTTCAACTAATTTGAATTCAACTATTAATATGAGATTAAAATAACCTATGAAGTAAATGAAATGTTTAAAACAAGTATTTAGGTGACACTCCAATCCTAAAGCCATTATGTGTTGGAAATGTGAATGATAAATATGTGCATATACTCTAAATAATCGCTTGAATATGACTTTGACAACTGACATGAAAGTTTTAGGAAATGGAATTCCTATTTAGCAGGGGAATAGTTATTCATTATTTAGTTAGTTTTCAACCCATGTCATTAAATAATCTATGTATTCTGATGCAGATACTTTAAGGGGTGTTTTAACATTCTATCCATCTGCCCATAAATATTCATATCTAATTATTTTAAATTAAATTACTTTGGTCCTGTGACATATTTGGATATTCGGGAGTGCAAAATTCAACTAATGTACCATAGAGGATGGATATTTCGTTATAAAACTCTATAGTATTTACAGCTAACCATTCATTCAAATCCTCACCATTTGGTAACTCAACTGCTGATAACATATTACCTGACCCTAGAGTCATTTAGGCAATCTATTTCAAACCATACCCTCTCTGATTCTTGTCGATATTCTTTAAAGGCTTAAATGTTTTAGGGTCTGGGTTATTCATATTTTGAATTTTTTTTTTTATATATTAATAATAAATCAAAGATTTAATTATTTCTTCCTATATTACCTGATATAGTATTGGAATACTGAATTGACACATGACATGAAATCTTAATAACCTTCTATCACCTCTTCATCATCTTGGACATACATAGTTGCTAGATTCACGAATATTATTTCTTATTTGGGTTTATACTTGAATTTAAGATCAATATCAATCTAAGGCAGTTCTATAAAATTGCAGTAAAACTCTTTCAAGATTTAATCTTTAACCAATGAGGGTTTGACAATATTAGTGCTCATACCATAATAGATTAATTAAGGATAGAACTCATTATTACATCCTAGAGTTCCTCTGGAAAGGCACGGGATCAATGGAGTTTCATTTACAAAATTAGCAAATATTTCTTCTAAGGATCTCAACATGTTGCATTTAGAGCATTTGGCTTCAATGTAATAGGGCTTGGATGATAGCAAAAATTAAAAAGGCTCAATATTTTATTTGTTTCGTTTAGTTCTCAAATATATAAAGTAATTACTGTATAGAAGTTAATATTTCTAATATCCAAACTATTTAATCAACTAGACTATTTATAGTGCAATATCATCTCTTCTAAATAAGGAACAACATTGGAATAAAATCTTAAATACCTCTTTTTCTATTTTTACCTTCTAATCATTCATTTATCTTAGTATGTCTAATGATTGAATTATAATATCAGAGTATTTTATATCATCTTGGTGATATTTTAAATAATTATATAAAAGTTAAAACCAAAAAACGTATATAAGTGACAGTTCTTATTTTAGTATGGATAATGATGTTTCCTTAGATATGCTTACTATGTAGATTGATTCTTACTTCTTAAGTTTTGGCTATTACAAAAGAAGATTATCATCTATAAGAGGATATTAAGCGTATTGGAAAATACCATTCACTCCTTTCAGATTAGGTTTTTTTGCTTTGAATATCTCTTATTCTGGTAATTAAAAATTGTTATTATTTTATTTCCCCAAGCAATCATCAAAGTATTCATACATGGAATCGTTATATTATAACTGATTTCTACATTAGATAAAATAATTGAAATATCTGGTGTCTATAAACAATTTTTCAAATTTTGTATTATGATTCTTGAGATATTTTACCTTATTGAAGTCAGATTGTTTCATATATTTTTTATAATCAAACAGAATGGATTTAGATACCCTTAAAAATGCTTCTCTGATCTAATTGTTATCAAGATACTCATTTTCTTATCTATAAGGCTTGTATTGGTTGTTTATTTGAAGATCAAGCTTCTTAAGGCTGTGTTTCAATTCTTCAAATACTTGATCTTATATATACTGTATCCCAGTTAGACAATATTTGTCCAAATCTATTAGAACTAAATTTTGAATTTCGTCATTATTTCTTAACTTCCTCAGCTATCTCTGAGTTATTCCCAGAATGTAAGGAACTGGGGCTTGAGTATACTCTAACAAATCATCAGAAAGTATGGGTATTAATATATGATTGTACTCAAAAGGATAGAGTAGAGTTATAAATGCATCAATTATTAAAGGTGGTAGTTTTCTGTTGTTGGTCACCATAAGAATTTTCTTCTCAAGCAGAATAGCCTAAAATATTTACACCACCTAATCAACATTTAATAATGAAAAAAGGGCTAAAAATGATTCACTTGAACAAGGAGGAAAATAAATGTAATTAGTAAAATATATGGTTTGGTTTGTTTGATATTCTAACATTCCATAATCAGGAAGTTAAAGATCATCAATTATATTCTATATAATTCTTTCTATTGGTATTTCTTATTAAGATATTGAAATTTAGTAAAGAAATTTAAGTAGTTCAAAAGATTAGGATTAGTAATTATATTTGCTTGATAACATAATTCCATTCTATTTAAATAATCCTTTATAAGGCCCATCAATTATATTCTAGTAAAATATAAGGCAAAAGCAATACTATCTCTCTCCTACTTCACTCGTCATGACGAATTGTTGATATTCTATTTCTTTTTGCTCAAAAGATAATTTCATTCCTTCAGGGAAAAAGAATTATCCTATCTCATCAGAGTTTTAAATATTTTTAGGGTAGCAATCAATTATCTTACATTCAAACTATGCTGTGTTAATTGTATTGGCTATTTTATAAGCAAATTTTTCTTATTTTTTTCCAATTATTTAATCTAAGGCAACATAATCATCAGGTAAGAGTTTTTCATTTTAAAACAATATTAAATCGCTCCAAGGATTTTGATTATCATCTTTTCTGTATGCCAATAAAAGAACCTTGTCGGGTTCCTTGTTGCTACTAACATACTTAGATAAATCGATTGTATAATTATATTCTTAATAATGGATAGTTGATCCATCAAAAATCTTGCAAATATACAATCCATCAATATTATTTTATACTTAACTATAAATAGTTGAGAATATCTACTTGTTGTGTATATCAAAGTAGTAAAATGCTAAATCTGTTATGGGAGGCGTATTCCCAAACTCTAATTCTAAAATCAAATGGTCCAAGAGTATATATTTATGATGGGGCTTTGAATCTTGTGGAGTGACTAGTACGTTTATGTTCGTTATGGGCTGATCGAATTCTTGCTGATTTAATATGGGTTCCAATAATGCATAAAAATTATAAATACTCATAATAATCATATTCCAACAAATTCTTTGAATAATGGATGAGCTTTCATAACAGGATATAATTTGTTAACATAGTCAGCTAAAGCTATTTTTCGATAGGCAGTTTTAGATGTTCCATCAGTAGACTCATTTGGCAGTTCAGGAGGCAGAGTAATTTATTTTTCCAATATTTTTCGATGTAATTCTTTAAATTCATTGTATCTCCTCCAAACTTATGAGTAAACCTTTGAATCATACTCACCAGTCAATTAGTAAAACTTTATATAGTATAAAATAGTACTTCTGTTCCACCTTATTTTTTAGTTTCTTTAATGATAAATTTATAATCTGTGTTCTTATTTTCAAATTGTTTCTTTTCGAATTTCTGTTCATACTGTTATTCTGTAAATACAATAACAGATTGTGATAGCTGTTCCTTTTATTATTCACTTTCCTCTTCTTAGAAGTCAAGAAATTTCTTAATTGACATACTCCCTCTATTCATTAACATATTTTCAATGTTATTTTATTAAAGCAATTGATCGATATCCTTAGCTATTATTTTATTATTAATAAAATACCTTAAGTATCTAAATCTTCCTCAGAGAGATATTTTTGTTGTTACTTTTCTCTTAAAAAATCATCTAAGTCTGGGCTCTTTAAACAACTTTTAACAATAAATTATAGAAATTGTTCCAATTATTTGCTTCTCTATTGCATCTCTTTTTGGTTAAGTTTTTCTCCTGGTTTCCTTTATGGTATTGCAGGAAATTCATTTTCCTTCTCGACATATCTCATTAAGAGAGACTATTATAATAAATCATCGATTACCTTATGTAATGCTTCGAATTCTTTAAGAGTTTTTAATATCTTAATATCTCTTTAGTGAGTGTTAGAATAATAGACTACTTTATAATATATGAATCTCTTTCCCTTTTCTTTTACATCTTCCCAATCATCAATTCGAATATACTTTATTTCGTATTTATTAGCTTCATTCAACTCCTATTATTTCTTCTCCTCTAATAGTTGTTATTCTCTTTACTTTTCCTCTATTTGTTTCATTTTCTCATTAAATGATATGACTTTACTATCTTCCACCTTAGTCGGAGTGATGAATTAAGGTTCATCTTCCTCTTTTTTCATATACTATTCTAACTTGGCATCCAATTATTAATGAATTTATTTAAGTTCATCTTTAATTTGTTGATATTCTTCCTATTTTTATTATCTGGATTATTCATCATCAAAAGGTGTTTAGGTTTCCTCCATCGGCTAAATGATGAATTGCTATTGAAGACTGTGTTCCACAATCACAGACTTCTTCCTCTCATGTTCATAACTTTCTTCTGGCATTAATTATTCAAGGAATGATGGTAATTTCTTCTATTTATAAGTATGGTTTTTCTGTTCATTTTTTTCGATAATCAAACTACCTTGGGAATATTTATATATTATTTACTTTAGTTTAGAATACTACCATAGTTTTGAAGACCTATATAGTCTTTCACGTATTTGAAATCAGGGGAAAATATTGAGACTATATTGATTAATGCTAGGAAAATCATATTCACAAAGTATCCTACCCTTTCAGCATCCAAATTTATGTTCTAATTTTCTTATGTTCTTTCAATTATGAATGTTAGTGTGGTTAGTAGTTGGAGTATAAATAATACAGCTATTACAATTCTTAATTATTTAGTAATTCTATAATAATGTCTATAATCAAGGTAGAATAGGAATGAAAGTATGATAAAGTTTATAAGATTGCCTATTTCCATGAAACCAAAATCACTATCCCATAAGAATATCTTATAAAATTATATTATAATACCATTATGAG
>VMTU01000105.1:0-17727 GCA_016759055.1 Paramecium bursaria
TTTAATTCTTTTCACAAAGGTCCTCTATGTTATCATTTTCTGATTCTAAATGATAGGATGAAAGTAAAAATTTAATTCTTGTTTGTGTTGACAGGTGATTATTTTCTTACTAATTAATACATGAAAATTTAAAAGAGAATTGCTTAAATTGAAAATAAATTTATATCATTATATCATTATAATTAAAAAATCTAGTTTAATCTTTCTGCAAATAAAGATATTTTTTCTTTTTTTGGATTCTAAGTCTCTGCATATTTGTCTCTTGCCTTTTTATGTGATCTAAATTTGAAATGATATATGCATGACAACACCCCTTTGAGTAGACTGATACATGATAAAAAAACAGTTACACATAATATTAGACTTTATGCTAAAAGGAATATTTGCATTTTCAAGAGTGCACACAACACCACTGAGATAATTGTGTTTAATACCAGCCATTTAGTTATAAAGTAGAATTTTTTCACAATTTTATCCTTGTTTCCAGATGATTAGTCAATTGTCAATCCTTTCGTGCCCCAAGATAAGTCATCTATTCTACAAAATGAGTAGATAATAAACAAATGAGTGTATGTGGGTTAATAGAATAGATAATGAATTGAGTTGATGGCTATCTTGAAAATAAGTTATGGCTATGAGAAAAATTAAAGTAAAAATGGAAGGGCATTTAATCCAATATTTAGGATTATTAGGAATATGTAATAATTAGCAGGTAAGCTTGGCTATTTTGCGAATTAAGCTATCTGCGATTATTCCATTAACACATCCTCTACGAATACCCACAATGTAGCCCCTATTTAACCTAAATTAATTAATCCTAATAACGATGATATTGCATAATATTTTTTAAAATAATATTCTTTGTCAGATGGTGTTGCTATTGAAGCATCATAAGTTAATGATAAAAATATTAGGACACATATGATGTAAATATACAAGCCCATAATAAGACTACTTGCATAAAATGGCAATAAGTAGGTGCAAATCATAAATAACCAAAGTACTTAAAATGTGACAAAGAAGTATTATGTAATCTAAGATATTTAAGCTGTAGCAACGCTAAATTTGAATAATATTTAATCGAAGAATGTATGATTCTTATATAATGTTTTAGGATACTGTTCTATGACATAATTTAGGGCAAACCATGATCCATTAATCCATCTTCTTCTCTAAAACAGAAGATCTACTAATGTTTTAGGAGCATCAACATAAACATGTGCATCCTAGACATATCTCAAATAGTATCCATTACAATATAATAATTGGCAAAGGACTCTATCTTCGGCTAGAAACATATTTGCTTCCTATAGAGTTTAATGTTCATAGTTTGTATCCATAACTTATCTTAAATATTAGTCTAATATATTATATTATTGATTTTTCATTATTTGTCGTTATGAACTTTCTCCCTCCTGAATATTTGTACTTGTTTATAAACGCTGAGAGTATGGTGTTTAAAATGCAGAATATCGATATCCTGAAAATGCTCCTGGTAATACATGTATGTAATTCAATATTGATTCAGATTATTTATCTAATATATGTCCAATATCGTATTCACATTGCTGGCATTTTTCTATTGAAAATATATTCTGAATAAAAGGTTATTGAGTCTGTTATTTGATATCGTCTTCCACATGCATGTATCCACACACACCACCAAGCTGAGGCTAAGCTTCCATTTGCATAACTAGTTTATAAATGGCATCTTTATCAGGACTAGCACCGCAATCCAGTAACATGCAATATTCTGGATTTAAAACTTTGCAGAACCCTTTAAAAAACCACTAAATTTATTCTAAATAATACCATGTGTGATGATAGCTTAGAGCCATTCTAAAATTTAAAAACATAAAATATGGGCAAAGAGTCATATCTAGTTTAATAAACCCATGCAGTATTGTTCCTTTAACTAACATAGCCAATACTCTCCTTATATTGGGTTTACATAGCATCGATTATATTTTATTCTATCCATTCATCCTGAGGCAAGTAATGACCTTATTAATGCATTGTTTTTTTCAATGATTTATGGTGTTTTTTGAATTTGTTGATAAAATATTGCTTATTCTTTCTTAATTTTAAGATATTTTCTGGACAATAATCAGCTACTCTCTTTTTATGTTTCCTGTATTTCCAATACTAACTCTCTAAAGTATCTTCTTTGTTGATTCCATACATATCATCAATTTATGTTTTAAAATATGCTTTTAGATTTAATAATTTTTTACGTATAATATTGTCATGATAATTTGACCCATTTTAATCAATTATATTATGAATATTTTCTATACCATCAAACATAACTACTACACTTAGTTGATGCGAATAAATTCCCTTCTCTTGAAATGATTTAATATTCTCAAATACTCCATTCAAGGTTTTCTGCAACATGGGCAACGGCTCTCTAAATGCTGTAACACAGATCATGGCTTTCAATCGATCATTTATATTTCCTCTCATACAAGATATCAACCCCTGATGGTTGGATGGCCTCTAATTTTGGTTATAAAGGTCGATAAAAGAGAGTTCCTTTTCGTTTCGTTGATTGTCAAGATATTTTAACCCATGATCCACTAGATTAGATAATTCGAATACAATCTATCTTCAACTCTATTGGCTTGTATATTTCCTTGCTGCCCTTCTGGATAGCTTCATTGAGTCCGATGTTCATAGAGAGATTCATTTACTATAATAATTAATATTCATTTATCAAATTATTCTATCTGGTATAAATTAGCAAAATTTAATATTGATTTCAATTTATTTATAATTATTTTAATATATCTCTGAAAAAGTTTTCATTGTAATCCGACTTGTTATTTTAAACTATTTTTTTTCTTTAGCCTTCGAGGAAACAATAATTCCTCATCTAAAAGGATAATGCAAATATTCCTTTGAGTATTGATAATAAAGTCAACAAAACGCCTATAGCTAAAACAATAGATTGGAAAAGTAGATAAAACGATAAGTTCAATATTAAAAATATTATGGTGGATGAAATAATATTTGAGAGTAACCACTGCATTATGAAAATGAACTTGGAATATTGTTTGTCAATTGTTATATTCGAACTAGTGTCCATTGTTAAGCCTTTAGTTCCCCATGACAAATCATCTATTCTACAAAACGAGTATATCACATAAACATTATTATAGGTTGGTTAATAAAATAAATATGCAGGCAGGTTTCTCAGAATAGAACAAATCATTTTTGGATTCGTTAGACCAAATAAGAATGGCAAAGCATTTGTTCCGAAACTAATAATTATCAATAATATATAGTAATTTTAGGGCAAGCTTGAATCATAAATAAAACTGAATTATTTATCTCCTAATATAATATCATTTATTAACAAATAGATAGTGTAAACTATAACTACATAGTTAAATATCCCTAATATTGTGGAAATTAAATAAAATTTATCGAAATACCAGTTTTTCAATTCTTAAGCAACTTAACCCTATTGTTCTTTCTTCTACATTTTAGAAATCGCATCTATCGAGCTAGGATCGTAAGATAAAGAGAGTAAAATTAGTGAAATAATTAGGATTAAATATATTCCTATGACTAGTGATATAACTAAAAAGTCTGACCACATTGAGCCAGTTATTACAATTGTTTTCATAATCATATAAATCCAGACTATTTAAAATGTTTGATAAAAATATTAAGTAACTAAAATATAATCTAGAATTACTTTATCCGATCTATGCAAATACTAAACTTAGAGTAAACAAATTCAGATCTGCTCCCTTTATAATTCTTCTTTTTCCATCCTAATTTCCATTCTAATTTTATTCTATAGGCAACTACCTTTGTTCTTTAAAATCATTAACAACTTTATTCAAGGCAAACCATGAACCATTGATCCATCTTCTCCTTTATAGCATTAAATCAATCAAATTCAACATAGGGTCTACTTCAGCTTCAGATTCAGGAACATATCTTAAGTAATAACCATTGAAATATAATTAAGCACACAAAACTCTATCCTCAGCCAAATACATGTTGGCCTCCTCTATATCCTTAAAATTCTCACCGCCTTCTCTTTGTGATTTCAAATAAATTTCAAGTGGATCGATTTAAGTCACTTCATTTTTCTTAAGCGCTTTGTACAAATATGCAGAAAATGCTCCTGGCAAAACGTGAACATAATCTAATGAGGACTCATACTACTTGTCTAATATGTGCCCTAAGTCATATTCACACTATTGGCACCTTTGAATTGAAAATATCTTAGCCATCAATATTGATATTGAATTTATATCATAACTATATGATTCTTTTTCCAATTTAATTCTCATTGTTCCACATACCCCACCAATTTTACCTGATGGATTTTTCAACTCCTTTATTAATGAGACTAGCGACCCTTTTTAAGGTACACATCCTACGTCTAAAAGTATAACATATTCAGGTTATAATTCTTAACAAAAACCAAAGAACCACTATGTTTAATATATATATTATACATTATGAGATGATAATTTTCTTCCATTCGCATATTTAAATACAAAAAAAATGGGCATCTTATGTTATATTTGATAAACCCATGCCTTATTTTTCTTATCTTATAGCTCCTTTTTAGCATTATCATATAACTTTCTAAAAGCATTAAACGCTTAATCTTGTTTATATATATCCTCCTGGTTTATACCTAATGTAGTTAAGTCTCTTTCATATTTTTTAATTAATTTAACAAGTAGCAAATTATTCTATTTGACTTTTTCCAATTTCTAAGGACTAAATTCATTAAAGTGCTCTTCGAGCCTCCTGTAATGATTGTAATGAGATTATAATGAATCTTCTTCTTCAATATCAAACCTTTTATCTATAATTTGTTCAAAAAATGCTAATAAAATTATAATTGTATATACATATGATGTTATTGTGGTAGCTGCTAAACTCTTTTTATTCATTATAAACATGTGATATGCCATCAAATATTACAAATACTGCTATTTGATGGGGTTATATTCCGATTTTTATAAAATCCTCAAAATTTGTTGAAATTCCCTTCAAGGTGCTTTCCATATCAGGCAGCTTCTCTTTAAATATAGTAACACAGATAGCAATCTATATTTTTTCCTCTTTAAACAAGCTTAATAAGCCCTGAGGAGCTCTTATTGTATTATTTGTTAATTAGCATGCCTATATTGGTTATCCATCAACAGTTGTAATACTTTTATTGTCTTTTAACTAAAGACAGAGAGGTTTGAATAAGCTCCCACTATTCATGTTAGGGAAGGTTAAGTTTAACTACCCTATTCTATTAGTGCAAAATAAAAGGTCATTATTCATATTTTTATAAATTAAATCATTCTTGAGGTTTCTCTTCCTTTGGTGGTTCATCAAAAGTGACAGCCCATATTTCAATAGAGGATAACTTTTATGTTTAAAAATAATATGTACTATTAGGTATTCGATATGGGGTTCTAAAATATATCCATTTTCATATGTCAGGTCGCATTAATTGTTAATCCTATTAGCTTGGCTTCCTTTCAAGTTTTCATCTATCCATATCCTGAAATTTCCTTTACCATCGCCTCCAAACCCAAGTCCATAAGGTTACGGAACTTTTAGATTGAACCCTCTAGAATTTAGATAAGCAAAACAAGCCTTAGACTTTGCATCAAATGTGCTGCTAAACATTTAGAATTTAGGGAGTAAAGAAAACAAGAAGCTCTTATCATCGCCAAAATAGAAGGAAACCTAGTCCTATTAACTGTAAAGGATCCCTATTGATATAAACAATATGATTACCCATAGGATCCTTTTATTATCTTCTTACATAGTGAGACTCTAGCATAGGATCAACACTTATATAAGCTCCAAATATCTATTATTAGAATGTGTCGTTTTATGCTATTAATATTATTATTTAATACATTCATCTTCTCTGTTTCTGAATATAAATAATAAAGATTATTGTGATTCTACAACAACCTCTGTGAGCATTTCAAAATCATCATAATTAACTGATGTGGAAAATCTCATATCCAATGATTTTATTTTATAAAAGTCGGGTGATGACATTTAAAGTAATGCTAAAACCTAATCATTAAGTATTATGCTTGGCATATTTAATTTAGGAACTGAATATGTGACCTTTGTAAAATATTAACATTATAATTACTGTGGGATCAAGAAATTTTCTAGTGAAATATTACTTGCACATCTTATTTGCATATATTAATTGTTATTTAGTGCTTGCTATGAATTAATTAAATGGTAAAGATGCTCTTTAATCAAATATTTGGTTAGCAACAGACCGAGCAGCTAAATCATTCTTTTAGCTATTAGTGATTTCCTTCGCAAAGTAATACATATTTAACAGCTCTTTAATTACTTAGCTTCCCTAAGAATAGGAGACTTAAAATCTGAATAGTTTATCTTATTTACCTATTGATTGATTCCTTTTCTGTATCTAAACATCCTAGAGATATTAAGGCAAATAATTCAAACTTCTCTAAATTTCTGAACTTGTAATCACTGAGGTAATAGTCTTGTTGTTCCTTTAATAACAATTCCACTATTTTTGGATACATATTAAATTTGTACATGTTATAACAAAATTGGTGTAATCGATCTATTAATTTTTGCTTCTTTCTCTCATCCAATTATATAGTTTAACTGCAAAATCTGGGTTCTCAGGAAACTCAGGTATCATAGACTTTTAGGTAATGAATCCGTTTCTTATTTATTTGTAAATTTTACAATTTGTCATGTGTCAGTATGAGTTCAAAGAAAATTTCTAAAACTTGCAATTCTTTATCTGTAAATGCAACTTTGGCATGTTATTTAATCTCCTTAGATTTTGATCCTCCCATTTATTTTATTATATTTTTTGTTTTTTTTATTTTATTTCTCTAAACAAAAAATACCAAAAAGATGAGAATAAATAAATTTTATATGAAGATCCTTGTATATATTTTTGAATATTCATTCATCGTCATCTTCATCACCATCTGATTCGTCAGAGACCTTCTTAGCCTTCTTTTTGGCAGATTTCTTTGCATCTTTAGCACCTGCATCACCTTTCTTGCTCTTCTTTCTATTATTTTGGATCTTCCCATGTTTGTCTTCGTATTCTCTGTTTTTAAATATATGGGAGAATAACATACTTCTTTAATATTTCAAATTATCCCTTATTTTCTTTGTACTTCTATTCATAGACCTCTTGTTCAGCTGGAGTTAGCTTTTTGTACTATTCAGATATGATCTTTGTGATATCTGTCATTTTCTTGCCTGGGTTTTTATCCTTAACGTCCTAATACACTTCTTGTTTGTATATGAAGAATGCGCATTGAGGTCTCTTTGGTGGGGCTTCCTATAAAAAAATTAATTCAATATAAAAGACCTTTTTTGTATTATTATCGGTCATAGTGTATACTCTTTGTATTATTTAAATTGAGATATTAACACAAAGCAATTAAATTGCAAAAAAATCCCAATATAAATCTGATCAACCAATCAGAATTCAGATTTATATTAACATTATAATATATTATATATTCTCGAATAAATAATTTATACACAAATAAAAATTTTATATATTCTGTTAAAATATATATATTATATTTATGATAACTAGGAGAAAAAGTTCTGAACAATTCGACCAACCATAAAAAAAAGTCAAGGTTGAAGGTGATGCACCCAATTTGAAACAATACATCCAAAACAAGCAAACTAGAATCATTTTGAGATAGAAGGGAATAAAGTCACTCTTCCCAATCCAATAATAATCATATCAGCCGATCATCGAAGGATAGGACTTAATCGCTCAAGATAGAACTGGATCAGGAAAGACATTAGCATACGCTATTCCTTTACTTGAAAAACTTAGAGACGAAGGAGTAGATCCTAAAATTAAAGATCCTTAAATTGTTGTATTATTACCAAGTAATTAAATTTTAAATATTAAATAATAGCTCGTGAATTAGCACTACAAGTGAACACAGAAATGAATTCAATACTCCATTCAGAAGGAGAATTTAAAATTTAAGCATTATTTGGAGGAACAGATATTAGATAATAGATATTCGATATCAAAAAAGGAATCAATATTGCTGTAGCCACCCCTGGACGTGCACTTGACTTATTGGAGAGAGGCAATCTTAAATTAGGCAGTGTGAGAACTTTGATATTGGATGAGGCTGATCAAATGCTAAATATGGGATTTTAGGAAGATATCGAAAAATTTATGAAATATCTAAAAGATTAAAATAAAGAGAAAGTTTAAATTCTTTTATTTTCTGCCACGGTACCCGACTGGGTAAGAGGAATATCATAAAAGTATATGGACCCGAAAAGATTATTTATTAACCTAATAAATAGATTTGAGACATAAACATCAATTACAGTTAAACATTATGCATTACCATGTGCTTATGATATGATGATCGGTAGTTTAGGAGATGTAGTATCCGTTTATGGTGGTAGACACTCAAGAACTATCATTTTTTGCGAAACCAAGAGAGATGCTAATGAGATTGTTCTAAAGGCTAAATTACCTTTTGAAGCCCAACCACTTCATGGTGACATTCCTCAATAGTAGAGAACAATCACGTTTGAAGGATTCAAGAGCGGCAAATTCAAATGCTTGATAGCCACAAATGTAGCATCTAGAGGATTGGATTTTCCTCAAGTTGATTTAATTGTTTAGTGCAATCCTCCAAAGGATATCGATACCTACATCCACAGGGCTGGAAGAACTGGCAGAGCAGGAAAGGAGGGTGTCTGCATAACATTTTATTCTAAAAGAGAAGCTACTTTAATTCCAAGGATAGAGAGACTTGCAAGAATAAAGTTTATTAAAATATCAGCTCCTTAACATCATGAAATAATATAAGCATCCAGCAGAGATCTAGCATTATCACTGAAACACGTCAGTAAGGAAATTGTTGCATTATTTGAGCCTGTGGCTACATAAATTATGGATGAAATGGATCCTACTGAAGCGTTAGCTAGAGCTTTAGCATGCGTTAGTGGATATAAAGATAAACTCAAATCAAGATCACTAATGGGTGGCTTTGAAGGATATGTCACATACGTGTTGAGATGTTCAACAGCTTTCAAAGCATTTGGGTATTATTTAAATATATAATTTAGATTCGTTTGGAATTTTTTAAAAGACAATTTTAGTTAAGAAGTTGTGGCAACAGTAAAGGGAATGAAGAGACTTAAGGAACCTAATGCTGTTATATTTGATGTATCTGAAGATGTAAAGGAGGAATTCGAATCAACATATTAATAATTATTGGAATAAAACAAGCATAGGGGTTTCGAAATACACTAACCTTAATAATTACCCGATATCATAGAAGATAACTATTAAGTTACTTAGACAACTTAAGTGTAGTAATAAGTTGATCCTAAGATAAAAAGAGATTAGGAAGTTTTTATCGGGGGATTAGATTTCTAGATTGAAGAGAGAGATATATAAGGGTTCTTCAGAACCTAGGGTGTTGATTTTATGTAAATAAGAATGCTAAGAGGTATAATAATATATCTATAATTTATTAGATCAAGATGGTGCATTTAAAGGAATAGCATTTGGTGTTTGTAAAACAAAAGATATGGTTGATAAAGCTTTAGGTCTTAACGGGCACAAAATGAAGGGTCGACCATTAAGGATAAATATGGCAGATTAAAAACCTAAGAAATGATTTTGTTTTTTTGAGATTGTGATTTTATTTTATCTTTTTTTAATATAAAAAAATATATTTTTAGTTTTTAAAAGGAATAAACTTACACAACTAGTATGTTAGAGGATGATATGAGCATGGGAAATGATTCGCCCAATTTACTTGAATTAAATTATTACTAATTAGAGGCTCTCTTTGTAAAAACGAAAAAGGTGTTGGACTAGAGCTTAACTTACAACTTAAGACACCCAGATTCTATTGATCACAATATCAGTTGCTGTTCCTCTTAGACACCAAAAGGGATATTGAAATAGAGGAGTTCTTTCGGAAATAGTTTTTCATCTGAGAAATCTTAAAGGAAGGTTTAATTTGTATCAGATTATAAAGTTAGGAGAATAATTATGAATTTGAAATGAATATATATAGTTAAATTAATCTTTTCTGCCTTCCACATATTTATTGTTTATATGCAAAATATATAAAATTATTTGATATTATTTTAATTATTTATGAATTAGACAAATTTAGTATTGAAGAAGAATCTTGCCATCCTTATGCGATCGAGAACCTTTTGGGTCAATTTATACATACCTGTGCTATGTGCCATATTTTGGATTTACTCTAGATACTCTGCTTCGCGAGCTAGTGGTACACTATTTCTTTATGGATTATGGCCATTGTACACAATTTTATAATTATAATTAGATATCTCACTTTACCATTGAATGGTGTTATTAGACAACTCGTGACTTAAATGATAGAAGAGAGATAAGGTAAACATAAGGAAATATAGAAAATAATGGGACTATCCACAAATTCATATTATGCTGGATGGTCAGTGACAAACTTTTCATTGCAATTGATCATTGGAACCGTATACATCCTAGTATGTTTAATTGGTCAAACAAATGTAATTTAATCATAATATTGTAGTCATTCCCTGATGGATCCAATTTAAATTTCTTTGATGCGCTGTTTTCATACATTCTTTACATATTATCGTTGACTAGTTTCACTATGTTTGTTTCATCATTCTTTGAGGATGCCAAAGTTGCGAGTGAGTTGTCAGGATTGATAAATTTATTTTTATCTATTTTCTCAGGAACCTTGATAATATCATAAACAACAGGATTCGGATATAAGTTACCATTTATGCTGTTTCCATAATGCAGCATTCAAATTGCCTGGTAGTCACAAGGCTGGTTTTACGATCTTCATAGAAATGGATCGAATGAATCAATATGGATTTATAATTTATTTTTAGCACTATAGTTTGTTGGATATCTAATTGGATATTTGTACTTTGACTAAGTGGTACCCAGAGAGGTTGGTGGATCTAAGCATCCATTCTTCTGTTTGAAATGGTTCAGAAAAACATAGGTCTATCAAGATTTTGAGGAAGATTTAATGGAAAATAATAATTAAGAAGTGGAAAGCAATAAATTGAGATTAAATTAAAGCTTCCAATAGTCGATGCATGAAGACCTGCCTATCGTATCAATCTTAGGTTTACAAAAAAGATAGGATGGACAAAATATATTGAACAACATTAATTTAGACCTTTATTAAAATGAGATCTTTTGTTTATTAGGTCCAAATGGTGCAGGTAAGAGTACTTTAACTAACATAATATCTGGAATATCATCTAAGACTAAGGGTGTTGTTAAGATTGACGGATTAGACATCGATACTCATGATATTAGAAAAACAATCGGAATATGTACTTAAAAGGATATACTCTACAGTAATCTAACAATTATGGAACACCTTATATATTACAGTGGTATCAAAGGAATACCAGAGGATTAAGAATATATTCGATAAATACTCCAACAAACCCTTTTAATTGGATAAGAAAATTTCAAGATTCATTAATTGAGTGGTGGAAATAAGAGAAAGGTTTGTTTAGCTATTGCTTTATTAGGAAATCCAAAAGTTATTATTTTAGATGAGCCCTCATCAGGAATGGATCCTTAAACCAGATAAGAATTATGGGGTTTAATAAAATCTTTGAAATAAGGTAGATGTGTAGTTCTTACAACCCATCATTTGGATGAAGCGGAAGAACTTGCTACAAAGATAGCCATATTATTCAATGGTAATATTGTCACAATGGGATCACCAGAATTTATTAAACTTAGTTTTGGATTAGGATATAATTTAACTATGGAATTCGAGAATGCATAATCATTGGCTGAGTAGAGGAATAAAATAACATAATAATTATAGGTATTTTAGAGGGATTGCTTTATTCAATAGACTAATACTTTGACTTTATAAACTGTGTTTGCAGCTGACAAATTGAATTAAATGCATGATATTCTGAACTTTTTTGAGAATCAAGTATAATGCAAAGTTTCCTTAAGAATGAACAGTTTAGAAGAGTCATATTTAGCCATTGAGGCTCTTTAGAATCCCAAAGAGATTGATCTGAATGTAGGATTCATCTAAGATCCAAATCCTACATTTGCTAATTAAATATTAGGAATATTCTTAAGAAAACATTTCATAATTAGCACAAGTTCAGGTAAAGTACTAAGATATATGTTGGGATGGCCTTTAATTATTTTAGGAGTACACTATGCTTAAGATGGTAGTGGAAAAGAGCTTCTTTTCGTTTTATTCTTTATATTGGCTAAATCAATTTCAATGAGTTCAATTTTAAGCATAACATCCGATGAAAAAGAAACTAAAGTTAAAGATTATCTAATATCTTCAGGAGTCAAACTATAAAATTATTGGTTAGGATCATATGCATATGACATCATTCCCAACCTTATTGATGCAGGATTTATTACCCTAATGCTTGTGTTATCAGATGTTGGATATTGGGCAAGATATGGAGGACATACCTTCTTCATGTTATTCATTTTCAACATGTCGTTTACAAGCTTCACATATTTCCTATCAATACCATTCAAAAACACGATTTCACTCTATTTGACCTTACCAATCCTAACCTTTGTTGTATTTTTCATAGTGCCTTTAATACCATCACTGAGTATTTTTGGTAACTAAGATTATCTTATGCTGATGATAATGATTGTTTCACCATTTTATTCAGTTTACATTGGATTGGCTTTCACTCCATTTGAATATTCAAAAGTCTATTATTCGTATACCTCTTGCATTTGCTGGTTACTCCTAAGTGCAGCTATCTATATGGCATTGACAATAGTTATAGAGATCAAATAGTATCGAAAGATTCAGCTACATAATTTAGATCCTTAGAGGGCAGTCGAAGTTGAGAATTTAACAAAAGTATACAATAATAGAACAATTCTAGCAGGAATAAACATGTCAGTTAATAAATAAGAAATTTATGGCTTATTGGGACCGAATGGAGCTGGTAAATCAACAGCATTCAAGTTATTAACAAGATTTGAGACTTAAAGTTCTGGAAACATTTATATTGACAAGGAGGAGACAAACGTTGGAACTGTGCCATAATTCAGCCCATTCTATAGTAACCTATCTATATACGATCATCTCTATATATATGGCATAATCAAAGGATAGAATAATCTAAAGGAATCCATAAGACACTACTTATAAGCTTTGGATTTAGAGAGAATATAAAATAGACAAGTTAGATATTTGAGTGGTGGAGAGAGGAGAAAAGTTCAATTAGGAATAGCCATGATTGGAGGGTCAAATAGATTGTTTATGGATGAACCAACTACTGGATTAGATCCTAAATCTAAAAAGATTGTCTAGCAATTATTAGTGTCAGCTGCATAAAATAACTCAGCATCGGTAGTGTTAACAACACATTCCATGTAAGAAGCCTAAAATATTTGTAATAAAATTGGAATTGTTGTCAATGGATCCATAATTGCTTAAGGCACAGTAGATGATTTGAGAAAATAACTTGGAGACTTTGTTAGATTTAGTGTTCTATGTAATAATGGAAGATAACAAACTGTCAACAAACACATAATAGAACACTTAGGCTAAGTGATGTAATTAATGCCTTTACAAGATTTAAGAGAAAAGTATACTATTAATAATATTATTTTAGTCATTTAAGCTATTAGGTGTCATCCTAATAAGTTAGATTGTCAATGCTATACTATTTCCTAAATATAGAGTTGAAATAAAAACACTAGCTGATTACAAACTTCTCAATATTCTAACCCTAATTGGATTAGATATTTGCATTCTATGCATAATAGCAGGTCGTCGACTAATAAGGTGCTGGCTAAGAGGCAGAACCTTTCGATGTCCCTAATGCATTCAGAATTGCAACAGGAGTATGTTGCTGTGTGTTTTGGTGAAAAACATGAAATATTATTAAAATACAGATATAAAATAAGTTATTAATAATTATTAAACGAATGAATAAGCACATAGATTTGACTTAAGATCGTAATAATCTTAACTTATTAACTCAGCATTATACTACACTGTAAAATAAACTAACTATAAGAAAAAGAAGAAAAGATCGAAAACATTGACCACAACCATGCAAGATATAGATAAAGTTTATGAAGCCATAGATTTTAGTTTTGATCTTAAATAGGGTCCTCATGACCAATATCTTAAAACATTTATAAAGAAATAAAATTAGAATATACATCTAGCGAAATTTGGTAAATAAATACCGACAGAAACTACTCTCACAGAACCCAAAATTGAAACTCTACCAGATGTTAAAGTAATATATCATAATCTATGAAGCAATTATTTGAAGGAAGGACAAAATAGCATTTATTGATTCGAAGTCATCAAAATAAACGAAGAATATCAGACATTGTTATGAGAATAGAAAACTAATAAAATATATTACAATCCTTACACACTAATGTTAGTTAGGAAGATCTTAAATTCGAATCATTCAATCCTAAAGTATAAGCCTCAGAAATAGAGCATTTATTTGTGTAAAATTTAAAAAAGGAAAATTTGTAAATCAAACCTATATATGTTTGTAAGTCGAAGAATTTGAGAAATAGTTTTTATAATGGTAAACAATAAAGTAACCCAATCAATCTTTAAAATGTGAAAGAAAAATTAATATTCGATAAACTTAAAGAAGATACTACTTGTGATCTCGATCCCTTGAGATTACAACTATTTAATTTATCGAAGATAGTACTGTAAAATAGAAGCATAAAAGGTATAATGTTAATTTTTATTATATGAAAGAGGAAAGACAAAAGGAGGTTTAAGAGATAGTTTAAAAAACAGAGTCATCCAGATTACAATCTCTAAGTGATAAGAGAAAAACTAATTACTCAGGTATGAGTTTTAGAAGATAGCTATCGATTGACAAAAGAAACTAAATATAAATTCAATAGTTTGGGAAGTTCCTTCAGCAATTAAATGCATCGACTGCTAGTTTAAGTTCTGAATGCAAAATATCTCTAAACAAACTCAGTCATAGACTATAAAATGGGCATCTACTTGATAGACAAGATATAGAATTAAATACTTTAAATAAAAATGTACAATCATTATTATTTGAATATTTATAAATATGAATTATAATTATTTTTAGAATTTTTCTATTCAATATAAATGACTACTATTTTATAATAAATCTTATTGTTCAAATTTCATTAATAAATGGTTTATGAATTGGATCCATGTATTTGTGGTAATGATTATATTCACAATTGTGCACATTACCTTTCTAATTACTTAATAACTCAACTAAATTTCAAAACCCTAAGTGTTCCTGAAAAAGGTGGTCCGATCGATGCAAGATGCCCTAAAGGTAGACCACTTCGTGCTGCATAGTTGAGGGATTGGATAAAAACTCGCTATAATAGGAGCGAGTTAAATAAGGATGGTTGGTACTTTTTCTATGAAAAGTGGGAATAAAATGGAAGAGGACATGTAGGAATGATTCATATTATATTGATATTTTATACCCCTACATTATCTCAAATTCTAGGCTAGGAAACTTACCGAAAAACTTTTCAACGATTATTTTAATTTATAAAACTTTCGGCAAAAATAGCAGGCTTAATTAGATGGAAATATTTTTTAAGTGTTTTAATTGAAATTCCCCATCCCAATAAGTAATAAAATTTATCATTTGGAAAAGGAATGGGAGCAAAATATCTACTATAAAATGGTTAAGGATGAAAAAGGAAAAATAATACCTAAAAGGGTTGCTGAGATGATTTAGGGATTATTCTATGAAGGTTAGTTCTGGGAGATTGAGTATTATTTCTATCAGCCGACATGAATATATACAAATATATTCCATATTATTCTAAATAAAATATATTATTTTCTTCCTTTAATATAAAATAAATTGATTAGTAATAAAAAAATAAAAATTAACAATTCACGTCCTTGGAAGATTTATTGGATTTTATTCTATGTTTTTATCATCTACATTATATCTCTACTGTTACATCTCTTATTATTGAACTCTCTATTGCCTTCTAACGAGGAACAGAGTTGAAATCCCGTCAACGCATTCACATAGGCCTAAACAAAGGTAATACATCATTGGTAGGATATAAAATATGAAACTAATCATAGAGATTGAGAATAAACCAACATTATATGAGTAAGAGTATTCATTTAAATTGTGACTTAAATCCTATATAACCCATTATGTTTAAGTATCTGTGCAATTTAAGTCGTAAACCTTGTTAAATATTTGAACTTCATTATATGCATGTTTCATCTGCATAGCCGTTAATGTAGTGAATGACACTTAAAACATAATATTAAATATTAGAAAGATAATTGCTACTTCTTTGAGGAAAATTGAGATTATATTTACAGCAAATGCAATCACAGAGAAATATACAATTGTGCTAATGAATAAAGCGTATTGTATATCGTATAATTCTCTAAGAATTGAGTGTTATTGTTGAAACTAATCTTTAATTTCCCCTCTGCATTACATTTTCCAGGGTATATAGCCTCTATAATATAATCCCCATTTGTATTTAGGATCTATGCTATACTCAGGCAGTAATTTAGGCAAGTCTAGAGATCTGTTTATTTCAAAAAACCATTTTTCATTCATCGTATATAATTATCTAAATCTAGGATCTTTTCCACAACTTTATTTTGAAACTTCCATCAGCAAATAATCAGATCTTCCGTCAGTTATGGATTGTTCCGTATTTTAAATACATACTCCTTCACCCTCTGCCATCCTAAATTATACAAGGGGAAATAATCCTTGAGAATATCTATTATACCATAATTTAAATGAGTCAGTTATTATTAAGTGCTCATTAGATTAATTATTATCATTGAAATAACCAAGATCCACTATAGGGCATTTGGTCTAATTTGTGCATATAAATATGTCCTCTTCTCCACATTTTATTGTGCCCTCAGGACAATCATAGGTTAATGGAGCTTTAGTTAAAAAATCAAATGATTTATCTTAAATGCCACATAATGTAAATATGATTGTTTATTCTTGGTCTGTAAAGTTCCAAAAATTCCTTCCACCAACAGAACTAATCCAACTACATCCTGCATCAGTTTAATTGGAGTCGCAACCACCCCTATATAGACCACTATATTCTGCTGTTGCATATCTACAATCACATCCATCTACAGTTCCAGGCCATCTATAATCGTTCAAAACTTTATCCTACAGATAACTAAATAAAATACTTGAGCATTGCAAACTGATCCTGAATATATTTCAGTTATAGGGTTTTGTGCCCAATTTGACAAAACCAATTCATAATTAGCCAAAGGATCACCTATTGCCAAATAACTTAAAATTGATAACACCATTAGCACTAATGCATAGAGGAACATATATATTTGATAGATGCAAAGAATTACTCTCCACTTTGTTTTCATATTTCAACTTCCTTTAAATTTTATAATATTTGAGAAATACAATTAAATTAGTTTAAATGTAAGATATTTTGTCATATGACATATTATTACTTTAATAGTATTCAAATAAATACTTTTCCCCTGAATTTTAAATACATAATTTATAATATTGTATTAGAGACAGGATAAGTATTCTCTATCTAATCTAACAATCACATTAGACCTGTTAATTATTAAATTGAATCAACTGTTGTAACACTTTATCCATATTATTGATTATAAAATTAAATGAATAATAAATTTT
>VMTU01000218.1:0-11426 GCA_016759055.1 Paramecium bursaria
CTAATCGTAATGATAAGCAACCTTATATTATTAAAAATTGTCATAATATATTTCATACACAGCTTAAAAATCTAATACAGATAATAAGAAACGAATTTCGTATAGTTAATCAGGTCAATGCCTCAATAATATTTCATGAAATTTAAAGATCCTGAAAAATTTGAGTATTATTAGGTCAAATAACTCTCTTAGAATCATTTTCCAAGAAAGTGGTCTTAATTATATCGATTTCCCGATAACAACTTACTCAGTAGTTGATATGTAAACAAATGTTGTTACTGATAAAGCACCAAATAATGTAGCCAATTTGAAACACCAAGAAAGATGCTATTATTATTATTCCGAAAGCCTAAAAATACCATTTCCCTAAATATTTAATCCTAGAAGAGCTCATCCCCATGATTATGAATAGGCCTTTAAAATTTATAAAATATATTGCCCTTTAATTGAATCTTATGCAAGTCCATCTTGTCTAATATGAAATGAGAATTCTCCGAGAAATAGTATATTTGGGCATTATTTTTATGTTCTTTTAAAACTTATAAAGATTGTTTAATGTAACTAAGGAAGGATCAATAAAATATTCTTCGATATTTTGCTGTCCATAGCTACTGTAGCCAGATAAAATCATAGTTATAAGCTTCTAAGCACGTTGAGTCCGTATTCACGTCCTCAATGGAAAAACCTGAGCCTAATTAGTTCACTGGGCCATTTTAATACCACTATCCGTTATTACTCAATATGCTTCTTAGGATATTACAAGGATCAAAAATGTTGATGAATGTCGTTTTAGTTGGCTTATTTAGAATAAGCTCTTAACATAAAATAGTAAACACATAATTTAGTGCTTTATATTAAATGATGTCATATACTACTCAAAAAATTAATGTCAAATATATGATGACTTCATACTTATTGAAAATGCAAATATTATATTTCCTAAATTTTAATCAAAGAACTAGTAAGTTTATTTTGGATAGACTTACTCAATCAATTTTATATACTATCTATATTATTAGCGGACATAGGATTCTAATGCTAATATTTATTTTATTATATATGTCGTCATCTTGTTCATAAACTGCTATATTAAGTTTTAGCTTTGATTTTTATTTCATTCCTATAATATATTGTTATGGTTAAGAATTTTTCACTTTTTCAAAGATCGCTTCATAGAATCTAAAGGAAAAATGATTAAATTTTAGTAAATGTTTTTAATTTGATTCATTATCAAGATATATTTGATTAATTCTAAAAAATAGTCTTGTACTATTAATAGATTTTTATATAGATTCATTCTTTGTGTTTATAATTGATATTATGCACTTTAATAATAAGAGGGTAGAAACCAAAATAGATAACAGAACTTTTATATTCTAATCATTTTACAAAACATAGGAAGTAAAATAATGATATAACAAAAAATAGAGATATCATTGTGTAATGCAGATACTATCTAGAACTTAATTTTTAGAGATAAAATAAATTTTATATCCTATTTTAGAGGCATATATGAATGACAAATTATTAATGAATATCAAACTAAAAACACAACTCTTCATAAATTCTTGTTAGGGCTCTCTCACTTATTTGTTATGTCTAGGTATATTTCACTTTGATTAAGAAGAATAGCTTAAACAGCTTTTCGATATAAAATCTTCTGCAAAATGTGATAGAAGTACTTTTATCAATCTGCTAGAAGATAAAGGTGTTGACTCATACTTCTAATTAAAATTCTAGACTTTAAATTAAAGTCCATTGAAAATAAAATTAATATTACAAATAATAATAGAAAATGGACAACAAATCCAAAAGAAATCAGATTAAGATATTTGATTTCAGAGAATTCTAGCATATAATAGCAGAAGCTTAATAAAACTTTAGTTAGGAGTAGGGAACTTCTTAATAAGACCTCTATCATGGGTTCAAGTGCACCATAATTAATCATAAAGGTAAATAAATTGAAGGTTTATGTATAAATGAATACTGTAAAGCATTCAATAGAAGAACGTGTTTTGATTGTATTATCCAAAAGATTCATGATAAAGAACAAGATTAGTAATATTATTACCCACCCTAAAATGCTGATGAGCTTAACTAGATCATAAACTAATATTAATAATTTGTTAGTAATTAAATTGATTGCTTAGAATACTAATACTACTTCCAACAATTATTGCTTGTATCTGGTAATAATTAAAAATTAGCCTGGAATAAGTTCTAAATGTTGGAAAAAATTGGAAGTTAACTTGAAAATATAAAGCACTCAAAAACAGATATCCAATTAATTAATTATATCCAGATCCAGAGTACTTAGAATATAGGGATATTTCATTATTTATAATAGCATTAATAAGAGATATATATTCTCTAATAGAATATTGCTGAATATACCGAAAAAATAAAAGAAGTTGATAACTCAGAAGCCATGAGCAAGCAAAGCATAAAACAGTTTGAAATTGAGTAAAAAGATAGAGAGTGTTTTGAAGCCCTAAAGAAAAAATAGCACATAATTATTATGAATATAATAGAAAGTAATTTTATTATTTAGATTCCAGATAAATTATATAAAAATAAAGAAGCAAACGAAAAGGATAGCATGCTTATTGATAATTTCATAAAACAATTACTTTAAACTGGAAATATACTATTCAATCGAGGGGAGTATGAAAATTTTTTATAATTTTCCAAATTATATTTAAAATTCAATTATTAAGATCCAAATGAACATTTTAAAATTGGTGAAAAATAGATTTAATTTAGGTTTTAGCCTTTAGAAATTAAGGAAGTATGAGTAATCCATTGATATATACGATAGAGCTATATAATTGAATCCATAATATTCAGAAGCTTATTATAATAAAGGTAAAAAATATTAATGTGAATAGGGAATTCTCTCTATAATTTAAAAAGATATGATGAAGCTATCCAAATGTACGATCGAGTTATATAATTTAATCCATAATTTTCAGAAGCATATAATAATAAAGGTAAAGATATTGTAATGCTCAGGAATTTCTCTTTAAAATTTAATAAGATATGATGAAGCTATCTAGATGTAAAATAAAGTTATATAATTGAATCCTTTAGATTCAGAAGCTTATAATAATAAAGGTAGAAAATATTGAAATGCATAGGAATTTCTCTTCAAAATTTAAAAAAATATGATGAAGCTATCTAGATGTATGATAGAGCTATATAATTGAATCCATAATCTTCAATAGCTTATAATAATAAAGGTAAAAAATATTGAAATGCATAGGAGTTTCTCTTTAAAATATAAAAAGATATGATGAAGCTATCTAGATGTACGATAGAGCAATATAATTGAATCCATAATATTCAGATGCTTATAATAATAAAGGTAAAAGTATTGATATGCATAGGAATTTCTCTTAAGAATTTAAAAAGATATGATGAAGCTATCTAGATGTACGAAAGAGCTATATAATTGAATCCACAATCTTCAATAGCATATAATAATAAAGGTAAAACATTTTTTAATTAGAAATCTGTCTCAAAGAAAAAACAAAATTATTACTTACAATAGGATATGATCCTTAAACAATGATAAAGTCTATATTTTTTGTTTTATCAAAATTTCTATCTAATTATCTTTATTTTGAAAGTATTCTGATTTATAATGTAAAGTAACGATAAAATCACTATAAAAATTTAATTATTTATTCTGTTCCTTTAGATAGATAATATATAAATCAATTCATAAAAAAAAGCATATTTCCATCCTTATGCTTTCTGATAACATGGAGTAATAATTAAGAGTAGATCTTTCGAAAGTTAATACTTGATCTGAGCTTGTTAACTTAAGATCTAACTCATTAAAGTTGGATTCCGCCTTGATAAACACATTTATGTGTTTAATTATCTAATCGAATTAAAGCCTATCTTTCTAATAAT
Organism: Paramecium bursaria; assembly: GCA_016759055.1. Taxonomy (NCBI): domain Eukaryota; phylum Ciliophora; class Oligohymenophorea; order Peniculida; family Parameciidae; genus Paramecium; species Paramecium bursaria. The sequence goes on from VMTU01000218.1 coordinate 3,919, forward strand.
ATGACTAATTGGTGGAATTAATTAAATAGCAATCAATAAATGCTATCAATTAAAAAGCAATCAATTACTGTATCTGAAAATGGTCTTAAGCTTGAGTTCAAGATTCCTCATACTTTGAATAAGCAGAAAATAGAATATATAGAAATATAAATATATATATTTAAGTTAAACGGTGATATTTCACTAGGAACTTAGAATTTCATGTATTATTTATAACCGTTGACTTATATATATACTCTCTTACTCTTCAAATATTGGTTTTATATCCAAATAAAACTATTTAGCAGTTAGTAGTGATGTCTCTTCGAATTCAAGTCCTTAAAACTCACATACTTTAATACCTTGTTAAATAAACTCACTAAAAGATTTATATTCTTAGAAAAACTTTTAAAATATTTTTAAGGCTTTATTTTTATAATTGATTAAATAGCAAGACATTCCTTAATTATTCTAATAAATTACCATAAATGAATTCAGTATAAGATCTAAGTCGCTAAAATGTATATTATTGATCTATTTTCTCAATAATATCGATTACTTCCATAAATTTATTCGTATCATATAAAAAATGGGCTTTGTAAGTTTTATGATTACCTTTGCAGAAAAAGATTTCATCCTTTTGCTTACAATAGATCAATCCTTAATCATATGTGGAAATGACTTGATCATACATATTTAAGAATTTGAAGGCGTGTGCTTAAGTTAAATTTGATATTAACCTTTTTATATGTATGAAATATTAATTAGCTTTATCGATATTTATGGCTTAATTAATTTAGATAATTGATTCCTACCATTTTTTAAGTTTTTATTATATGTTTGCTAATATTAGATGAATATCAATTTAATCATTATGGGCAGATAACAATTACTTAAAATAAACTTCAGCCTCTTAAAATTTATGCTCATACCATAATCTGTAGCCTAAACTATGAGTTGTTAGTATACCATCTATGAATTCGACTTTTATTGAGTTTGATTCGAACTTTATTTACTTGTATAGCTTTAAGTCAAAATCTAATCTAGCAAAATAATAAATATTTTATATTCCTTCTTCTCTATTTACTGATTTTATGGGCGAATCAGAACTCTGATAATAAATATCAAGGAATTCCTCAAATGAGTTTACTTATCTTAATGCAACATTTTGATAACAAATTAACAACTTTATTGAAAATTTATCAACTAGCATTTTTTCATTCGTTATACTAAGTTGCTCCAGTTTTATGAATTTCACCATTTTAGTTAACATCATTGCAGCCGAATATTTCCTTTACTAATAAAAAAAATGAGCTTTGTTAATTGTTAAATAGTAATACAGACTATTATAATTGATTCAATCATTTAAATTATATCAATAGTTTCATCAGAATACTCTTTACTTAATTGTGTCATTACTTTAATATTTAAAATAAAGATACGGTTTGTTTGAAATGACTTGAATTCCGAATCTGAAAAATATTGCCTATCTTATCATAATTATATTTAATACTATGCTCAGATTATCTAAAAATAGAAAATCTGTTTAAGAGTATAGATTTATAGAGATAAAATGTTGCCAATTTCGATTGAAATTCTACTTTCAACAAGTGCATACCTTAATAGGTGTTAAAGAATAAGTACCATAATGATAAATTTGCTGTGCCTCAAAATTAAGGTTAAAATGCAAACTTAAAAATGAAGAAAGTATCGAAACACACCTTTAATAATTACCAAGGTCTAAAGAGTTGGATTATTCTACATTAACACTGCCTATGACTATTAATTAGTTTATTTACATAATAATAGATATCCGTTTAAAAAGGTAGGATACTATTTTACTAATTCTTGTAAAATCTTTTTGCATTAAATAAAATCACTCTAGAAAAAAATAATTTATGCTACAATAATAGAGATTATTACATTTTATAAAAGTTGAAGTAGAAAAATATTTTTTTTTTTACAGAGATAGGTTTATTTTTATCAAAAAATCATTATGTTTTTTTTGTGCGAATAAAATTTTGCCTATAATAGTAAGTAAAATCACCTTTATAAAAGAGGGATTTGTAATGATCTTTATCAAGATCTAGACAGAAATGAAATTCATCAATTGCCTGGTCATATTTTTTCTAATCGAAAAGTATGATACCTAATTTTAATAACTAAAATACCTTTGCTATAATGATGTTTAAGCTATTTTGGTGATAAATATATCAAATTATCTACTATTGCTAGCGCCTCATCATATTGTTATATTTAATTATGAGCTAATTCTAATAATGAATAATACCTATTGATTAATAATTTAAGTATAATTTTTAGTTTATTTCATCGTTTTAGCAAGCGTACTTACAACATAAAATAAAATACTAACAATCCAGCTCTATATCTATCTTTATTCCTAAATTTTATTTAATGATACCTGAATTTCTCAAATCCATTTTATATTTTAATCCGAAATAGTACATTTTAACTCCTATGAAATATTTTTTTTAACTTATAAGTCTTTCGGCTTATATTGAATAAAAATAATATAAATACAAACTTTATATGAGACCTCGATTACATATTTGATTAAAGTTAATGCATTAATGAGTCTATATTCCTAACTTTTTGGATCAATTTTATTATATATTTGTTTTGTCACAATCTCTGGATCGATAATCTAGAGTATTTTAAAATGAGGGGATTTAGAACCAAAAATCCAAATTTTCCTTAATAACTGTAAATATTATTAACAATATCTTGTAATTCAACAAGATATTTGAAAAGTGTTTAAATAGGGTCTTTATCATAACAAAATCAAAATGTTCATTATTTAATTCAAACTCTGACAATTTAACTATTCTCTATTTTATTAGTTCTGATGTATCTGTAGGATTCCTTGATTATTTGATTATCAATTCTATTTACTGTAAAATAATTACTCTCTAATAATGAAAAATATTTGGAATATTTGCTATCCTGTGATTATAAATTAAAACAGATATAATAAAATTTTATTTTACAAGCAATCAACAATGTTCTCAAATAATAAGAATGGTTTTCGAAATCATCCCTTGATTTCACTAGGTTTTGCACCAATACCTTAATTCTATCTATTTTATTTTGTAAAAGTTCATATTTCTTAGTTTCATCTAAGTTATTTTTTTACTTGGTAAGTAAATACTAGCAACATAAGCAATCATATTCTGTAGCCTATAATTCTTTGAGGTTGTATTTCTAAAATTCCAAGATTATGTCTTCTTTATTCGAATTAATTATTTTATTAAAATCGTCTTTGATTTATGTTTTAGCAAGTTTTATAGTTTCTTCTAATGTCTTCTCCTCTTTAATACAACTTTCAGCCATGCTTTAATTCATATTCTTTATTTTTAATAATAAATAGTAAATATAATATTACTAATTAATTTAAAATAAAAATAGAAAAATGTAAATAAAGAAGCCTTGGCCTTGTTATATGAGAAATATCTATCACTTTCAATAAATAAAAAATTTATATAATATTCCTAAACCAAGTTGGTAGAGATGAGTAAAATTGTGAATTTAATAGTAGATAATTGATAAATATCATGCAAAACGTATTGAACTTAGAATTATATGAATTCCAAAGTTGATTAGAATTATTAATTTGCATATTTATTGGAAAAACTTATTCATAAGAAGTTATATAGTAGTAGGTGCTTAGGTTGCAGCTCTTAAGCATGAAAATAAGAAAACTGTAGAAAAATTAATTATTTTTATAAAAGGTAAAAATTTAAATATAAAAAGAATCAGAGATGAGGAATGGATTATAATTAAGAGAGGTAAAAAGTTTAATGATCAAAGTTGAACTATTCGTATGTTCAAAGAAAGTAGTTGAAGATGTAGGTTTAAAGACCAAATAGATTGGAATTAATAATGACTTGGAACTTTAAATGATGCATTTTTGAGTTTGCTAGGTTGATATCTCAGAAATCAGGCAATCCAACTGATAGCATGTGTTATCTTTCTGTAGAATTACTGTTAAGATGAATTTGAAATGGAGTTGATTTAAATGCAGTTAGAAGCATATTGGTTTGACTTAAGGATGGATAGGATGAATATCCAGAGTAAAATTGATGAATTATATGATGTTTAGAAATTCTAATTCAGCAATTTAATATTAATATATATAAAATGATAATACAGATACTTTATCAGTATTCTAAATAAATGCATGAACCTTCTTATTTCATCGAGTCGCAAAAATTAAGATTCTTCACTTTATCTATTAGCTCCATGCTTGACATAAAAATAAAGTTTTTATAAAATTAGATCGAATTATTGGAACTAGCATATTAGACAGTGATTAAATCCCCGACATCATACGTGTGAGGAATAGATTAACTATTGTATGTTGAGCTTATACTATGCATTTACTCTAAAATATTTTTATATATTGTACATCCATCACTGTATAATATATATGCTCCACTTTCTAATCCATATGATGACTACTGATGAAGATTTAATTTCATTATATCTTTATTGCATACTCCAACCCCTAATTCTGATTCAGCCGATTTACTTATGATTACAAAGTTAAGTTAGTAATAAGCTTCTATCTGATTGATGCTGTCAATTATTTATGCAAACTGCTACAATTATGTTGTTTGTGTTTAAAGGATATGTCTTTTTTATAAATTTGGCTAAATTAAAAAGGAAATCCAATTTACAAATAAATTCCCACATGATTAAACATGACTGAAAATTTAACCTTGTGTTTGCTAATATTTTTTAAATCTAACTTGTTTATTCGAGGGCTCAAATAGATTTCAATCTGATCAAAAGTGTCATAATAAAATGAAGAAATACCATTTAGCAATGGATCTGGATGCTTGGATTACTTATATAAATACTTAAACTGCTTAGTATGATATTAAATATTATCCATTTCCCTGAATATTTAATCCTACAAGAGCTCCACCCCATTATTTTGAATAGGCCTTTAAAATTATAAAATAAATTACTGTCCAATTGAATCGGATGCAAGAATTTTACATGCTAGATACTCCTTAGATCACATTGGCATAAACGAAATTATTTAAATTGCCTTACATTAGTTTTGGATTCATATATAATGTATAACCTGATTGTCTATCTGTTTCACTCCAAGTAAAATTAATATTGGCCCAATCATTTACTGTTGGTTACCCATAGATCTATTATAAGCCATTCAATAATTATGCTTTCCTTTATAATGCATCATCATCTCCCATAAAGAAATATTGCTAATTATCCAAATGGAGACCGAAGTTGTGATAAAAATCAAACAAGAGTGCAGATGCCCCTTGATCTGCAATTTCAGGCCCATAGAATTATTATGCAACGTCATATAATCCGAAACTAGGCTACAAAAAGACTATTCCATCTAAATTGTGAGATTATAGTATTATTCTATAAATTATATCTTTTAGGTCACGAATTGAATTGATATTAAAATAATTCCAAACTGCAGTGTGAGGTACAACTTTAAATTAATCGTTGAATGCCCATATAAAATTTTCATTGTCATACCTGCTATCATAAATATTTGGGTTGCTATATAGTGGCCTTTTCAAAAATCTAGAGGAATTCTACATCAGATAACTATCTTGTCCAATATGAAATGAGAATTCTCCAAGAAATAAAATATGTGGGCATTAAATTTTTACTTTCTTTTAAAACTGATAAAGATTGGTTAGTGTTCCTAAGGAAGGATCAATAAAATATTCTTTGATATTTAGCAATTCCCGATAATCATCAGTTACTTTAGGGACTCCTTCCTCATTCCTATAGTTATATTAACTCGGTGTCCATAGCTGTAGCCAGATGAAATCATAGTTATACGCTTCTAAGCACAGTGAGTCCGCATCCACCTCCTCAATCGAAAATCCTATGCCTAATTATTTCACTCGGTCCCTTATATCTATTTTAAAGATTGACTTTTCATTCGAGCAGGTATTTGTGGTGGTAAAAATTTGTTAGGAGGATGATATCACCCACAATAAAAGGAATTTCCATATAAATAAAATGAAGGTATACCTATAATAGGATTTGATTTAATTAAACACAAATTTATCTGTTGTTATTAATTATTTAATTATTTTTAATTTTTCTTGACTGGCTGCTAGTTACATAATTATTAGATATGACTCTTAGTTAACAACAACTAATGATCTGTATTTAAATTCATACTCAGATAGCCAAAGTCATTTTAGAATATTATAAATTATAGAATGAAGTTTCAAAGAGTCTCTGATTTGTAGAAATCTGCAATAAAAATCTAAAAGCACTCCCATATTGATATATATTGAAGTACAAATACCCATAATTATTTAATATACTACGGAGGATATAAATTACAAGGATGCAAAAACGATAATGAATATGGTTTTATTTGGCTATAATAGTGAACACATACTGTAATGCTCTATCTAACATTAAATGACATCATGTACTATAGAAAAATATTAATGTCAAATATTTGATGACTTCTAGATTTATTGATGTATAAATGAGTAAATATTTATATTTCCTAAATATGAATCAGAGAACTAGAGAGTTTATTTCTTGCATAGACTATCTCGAACAATTCTGTAAGAGATCTATATTATTAGTTGCCCAAAGGATTTCTAATTATAATATATATTTTATCATATATATATCATCTTCTTAATAAACTGGTTATGTTTGCGTTCTAGCTATATTTCTATTTCATTCCTACTCTAGAATTGTTAATAATTTGATTCATCCACTCTTATCTGTTTAAAAAATAGCTTCAAGTGTTGAGAGAAGAATAGTTTATGATATCAAATGCCAAGTGTGAAATATAGAATTCATTAGTATATATGTAATATTGTAATGATAAATCTCACAAAAGAATGTCGGGTTCCAGGTCATCAGAAATACAAGCCATCTGGAATTTGTTTATTTAAGGAATGCAATAAATAGACTAGATGGTGTTGTGCAGAATGCAAAATAAGTTAATTACACTTGCATGGACAACCAAATTATAATGATATTAAAACACAAGAAGAATTTATTGCATTCTTATAATGACCTTATATAATTGTTGAATATGTCTCTATCACATAAACGAAGGTCTTAGGAGCTTATAATTATGAAATTTTTCGTCATCATTTAGTAATCTCATCAATTTCCGAAATCTATCAGATATGGTTAATTATCATTATTAATTTAAGTGTTGTCGAAAAAAATTTGAATATTAATCCATCAATTGGATAGTCAGAAATGATTATTCATTAGTCAAAATTGTAAATCTGAACATGCATTTGATGGACAAGAAGCTTGTTAATTCATCTAATATGCTTTTATTGACATAGAGCTGAAAAACTAAACATAGATCCATAAGGTAAAAAACTTCTTTTTCCTATTATAATTTGTTCCAACTATTTTTTTAAATTGAAAGCTAATATGAAGAATAAAATATAGTTTTAGGCATTCAATCCGATTAACCTAAATAGAATACACTAGTTAGGTTTTTGTTTTTAAGTAAAGTTTGAAAC